>JAQQAC010023241.1:246204-318132 GCA_029783875.1 Phataginus tricuspis
TCAGGCTGGGACCAGGCTGTTCATCTTAGTGTCCCTAAGCCTGAGAGAGGGCCTGACATCTCAGGAGTTGAATCAGTTTTTGCTTTCTATTGAAATTCATATGACATACCGGATAAGTAATTTCTTTGACTTGTTCTCGAGTTTCCCTGAAAGCAAACTGCACTAGCAACCCCACGGCAGCAGGGAGCTCTCCTTCAATACTGAGCTTGGATCCAGGTCTGCTCACATGGGCTGACTGGAAGAGCTGACGAGGGGTCTGGCCGTAGGTTTTTATCATGGTTTCTAGTGCTCGTCTCTGAACTGGATCTTCCACTGCAGAGACATCCATTCCAAAATATGTCTGAAGAATAAAAGAGAACAAGAGATAGGTAAAAAGGAAGGCTTGGCAATAACAACAAAGGGAAAAACAACTCGTTTTGTTCTGTAGGCAATGGTTTACTCTTCTCTATTTCCAACGGAAGTGACTTTTAAATGTTTTTAATCAACTTAGTAATCATTATTGGTCTCACTGAGATCAGAATAGGAGTTAACATTCAGTAATGTTTCTGAATGGGTGAATGAATATAGTGTTATCTTGACTGACTGGTGCTAATTAGGTATGTTTAAAAAATTGATTTTTAATTTAAGACCAGAGAATATCATATGAGACTGTGTACCTGCACAGCAAAAGAAACCATATACAAAATTAAAAAGCAACCTATGAATGGGAGAAAATATTTGCAAATCACATATCTGATAAGGGGTTAATATCCAAAATATATAGAGTTCAACAACAAAAAATTTTTAAATCCAATTAAAAAATGGGCAGAACACTTGAATAGACATTTTTCCAAAGAAGACCATACAGGTACATGAAAAGATGCCCAACATCACTATTCAACATGATGCTAATCATCAGGGAAATGCAAGTCAAAACCACAATGGGATTATTACACCGCATCTGTTAGAATGCCTAATGTCAAATGACAAGAAATAACTAGGTTGGTGAGGATGTGGAGAAAAAGGAACCCATGTGTACTGTTGGTGGAAATGTAAATTGGTGCAATCACAATGGAAAATAGTATGGAGGTTCCTCAAAAAATTAAAAATAGAATTATCATATGATCCAGTAATTCTGCTTCTGTGTATTTATCAAAAAAAATGAAACACTAATTTGAAAAGATATATGCATCCAGTTTATTGTAGCATTGGTTGCAATAGCCAAGATATGGAAACAACCTAAGTGTCTGTTGATGAATAGATAAAGAAAATGTGGGGTGTGTGTGGCACACACATACACCACATACACGCACACATGTATAAAAGAATGAAATCTTGTAACAACATGATGGACCTTGAGGGCATTATACTAAGCGAAATAAGTCAGACAGAGAAAGACAAATACTTTCTGATCTCACTTATATGTGGAATCTAAAGAAACAAAAAAAACAAGCTTGTAGATACACAGAACAGATTGGTGGTTACCAAAGGGACAGGGTAGGGGATGAGGAAAATAGATGAAGAGAGTCAAAAGGCACAAATTTCCAGTTATGAAATAAATTAATCTGGAGGATGTAATGTTTTCCATTGTGTATCTGTAAGTTGCTAACAGAGTAAATGTTAAAAGACCTCATCAAAGGGAAAAAAATTTGTAACTATGTATGGTGACAGATGTTAAATCGACTTACTGCGATCATTTTGCAATATATGTAAATATATAATCATTATGTTATACACTGGAAACTATTAAAATGCTATAAATCAATTACACCTAAATTAAAAAAAAGAAAAACCAAATGAGGTTTTTCTTCAGTCTTGTCTTTCAGAGAGGATTAATGAAAAAATAACCAAGATTTTCAATTAAATTTACCTATAATAACTCAGCTTCTACAAGCAAATTAGTAAGTGGCTGTAAATTTTCTGTAGCTGCCTGTCAGATATAGGTCATAAAGCTACAGTCAAGGAGTTAGTCAACATCATTTCAGGTGGTCAACCAAATTGAGAGAGACAATAGAAATTTCATCAGTATGGTCACGCAGAGTCTGAAGAAAAGTATTTTCTTCAATTTGTAAAAATGAGGACTAGAAGTTCAAAGCCATTTTTATTTGCCTGAAATTATGTGATAACCAAATGCTCTTTTGTTCTTTGATGTAAATACACTCAAAGAGTCTGATTTCTCTTTCTTAAGACACAGTGGCTGGTTTCAGAGGACAACCTTTTGTTGTTAACTCAGATTTGCCATCTTGAAGATGCCTACAACTATCAACTAGTGAGGCACATTTTCTTACATATATAGACAGTAAGGAATCTAGATTTCTGTATGTTTATATCCTTTCTCTTTTCTGAGTTGAAGAATCAGGAATCTGCACACTAATATCAAAACTCAAGCAAAGTCTTTCTGATTTCCATCCTGTAAACTCAAGAGAAACACCTCAAGCTTTATTTATCTGTGGAGGGGATAAATTTAATTTTGATTTCCTCTTTGTGTTTGCTTGGGAAGTTTTCACATATATTGCTGAAAGTGACTAGAAGTTGGCAGTGAAAAGGCTACGCTATCCGTTTATGTTAGCCTCCCTGGGCCAACTTGGCAGGCTGTCAATGGAGGCAAAAGGCCAGCTTCACCTCCTGCACAGGATGCAGAAGACTGCATGGAAAACAAAGTCAACATATTCCACATTTGCCAAAACACTGCAGAGAGCCCGGCATACTTCATGTCCAGGTGAATGGTGTCTTCCATGCTATCACCTCTCTTAGGACATGAAGCTAAAGAGAAAGGGGGCTCACAGCAGTAATCAGACTGGAAGAGGAGTAAAAATTCAGTATTTGCTGTTGTCCTTTCCTTTCTTCCCTAGTGTTGGTATATAGAAAAGACTTCATGAACAATACTAAATTATTGAAAAAGTCATTTGCCCAAAGTGATAGATAGGAAAAGGCAAAAATGAAGTTAAGATACAATGCTAGTAGGTAATGCAAGAGAGAATTATTGGATTCTAATCTGAAAGCAGCAGTGAAAATTCCAGGCTCTTTAATGCAAAGGGTGTGATTACACTTTTCTCCTTTGCATTGTCATCCCTTAGAATCAGAGGAGCAATGTGCATTTGCTTTTGTATTTCTAAAGCCAGCAGTCGGAAGCTGGGTACAGATCTGCCATGCTTTGTGCATACCTACTTGTACAATTTAGCTTTTAGCACTTAATCAGTCATAGCAGATTCATTTATGTATCTAGATACAATAGTTCTATAAATGCCAAAATAACATTTCTAAGATTCTTCAGAAGTTAGATAGTCTCCAACTCTACTCCCCTCACCACCATGGCCACAGGGATCAAATACTTGTTATAAGGCTTATCTAAGCAGGGACGTTCTTATGGCTGCTTGACTTAATATATTCAAAAATTCAAATGAAGGTTGAAATAATCCTCTAGTCTAGACTTTTAAAAATTTGTTTTAAAACAGTGCTTCTTTATATTCTGTGGTATCAGTTTCTAACTGGACCGTATATATTAGTGAATGACGAATTAATATCAAAGGCATTTCTACATTCCTTTTCAAAAGGCTAACATTTATTTGTACTTAATTGTATGGCAGACATTATCCTATGTGAATTTCCTTCCTTATTTATGAGGCTGATACTATTGTTCACACTTCATAAATTTGTACATTTGGGTACAGACAAGTTAAGCTATTTGCCCAGAGTTATACAGCAACTGACAGAATCATGGAGGATGTGAAACTCAATTCTGAATTCAGAGACTGTGTACTTAACCACTCCACTTTGTTCTGCCTCAGGAACTGAACTTTATTAAATTCCTACAACATTATAAACCCTATCCTTTTTAAAGTTCTGAAGTCCCAAAGAATTAGTGAAAAAAGTTCCAGTGAGATGAAAATTACGTGGTATATTTCGGCATGTATATACTTTTAATGTGAATTTTATATGATAATTGAAATGATGTGCCAGGATTATAGGCATAGAGTATATTGAGTTAATGTCATATTCCTAATTGCTTGTAAGGTTATATTTTAGATCAAATTTGAATGAAATTCAAACATTATACCTGAAGCCTTGCCTTTATTACATACTACTCTTATGTATAAAACTATTATGTGCCAAAGTGTATTATCCCCTTTTCAGAACACTTTGCCATAGCATTTATCTTCTACTGGCATCATCGATAAATCTGTCTTATTTCCAGATTTAAGGAGTTTAATTTTCTATTATCTCAGAGGTACTTAAAATAATTACTGAGCAAAATGAACCAAATAGATTTTTATTTAAAATCGCTATTCAGGAATAGATCTTTAGCCCAGATAGAGAGTGCAGTAGAGTAGGTCTGTGTGCATTTTAGCTGTATCTGTTATAAACACTGGATGAATCTACACAGGAAATTACAGCTGGAAGAGAAGTCCAAGATCCATCTAATGCCACTTCCTAATTTTAAAGTTAGGAAAATAAAGAGACTACGTGTCTTAACGCAGTGGATTAATTTTTAATCTGTTCTACTTGTCTTTGAGTAGCAACACCAGGAAATAACTTTCTCCTCATTTTTGCCTTTTTAACCTCTCATTCCTTGAGGAATTTCCTGTTAGAGGCCTCATTCAGACTCTACAAGCAGGCCCAATGCCCCAACTTTCCATCTAGCTCTACTTTCTCTATTCGAGTCTTATTCACCTTTCCCCCACAAAAGCCTAGCAAAGTAAATGTTTCTTGAATAGATAAGTTTTTTTTAAAGGAACATCAAAAAGTGTGTGGAAGTGAAAAGTTCCACTTCTAAGAAATTTTCTTAAGAAGGTAAAGCTGAACATGAAGAAATAACCTTAGGAATATTAATTTTAATAGCAAACAAAAACGAACTAAATAACCAACAATAGGGGACTAGCTAAATAAATTGTCATATAGCCATACTTGGGAATACTAAGTAGTATTGTTATATGAATGGAGTAGTACAGTTATATGAATGGAATGATATGTACATATAGAAAAAAGTCTAGAAGGTGGTTTTGGTTTTGGTATTTATCTCTGGATGGTGATATCAAAGTTAGTTTTTAAATTTCCTCCTTTTGTAGTCTGTATCTTATAAATTTTTCTAATAAGGCACAAATACTATTTCTGCAGTAAGGAAAAATAATGACATTTTAAGACAGATCATGTATATACGATAGTGTGCAGAAAACCTCAACTGCTTTCCTTGGAAAGGGTTTCTTGCAAGGTTGGCCCTTCGCTGGTATCTGGGGCATGGATTTCAGGAGGGTTCCCACCATCCCATAACTGATAAGAGTGGCTCACTGTGCCTAAATTCTTTGTACAAACAATCTGGTTTATGCTGAACACCTGCTTTCCTACTGTAGTCTGGAATTTTAGTATATGGGAGTGAGAGGGTCCCTACATGACCAGCTCCCAGTAAAAGCCCTGGGCACTGAATCTCTAATGAGCTTCCTTCGTAGGCAACATCACACGTCAAAATTTGTTGATGGAGGAAGTGTTTTCTTTGTGATTCACAGGGAGAAGACTCTTGGAGGCCTGTGCCTGGTTTCCTCCAGCTTTGCCCATGCTTCTTTTCCTTTTGCTGATTTTGCTTGGTATTTTCCATTGTAACAAACCTCAATTTTAAGTATGACTTATATTCCAAGTCCTTAACTCCTCATCCAATCTGAGGGTGATCTTGGGGAACCTCCAACAGACAATATCTTAGTTATTTTTAAGAGATGAAATGTAAAATCTGAAAAATCTTGGTAACAGTTTAGTGTCATTGCCAATTTTCTTTGATAACTTGGTGTTTTAAAGAAACAGCATAACAGCTAGCCTTTTATTCAGGTTCTATCTTATGTAAATGCAGATTTTTGAAGAGTCACTTACAGCAGGGTGAAAAACATTGATGGCTTGAACAGAAGCCTTCCCTTTTTGCTTATACCCGAATACCAAGTCAATCCACTGACAGATGTTCTGGGACACGTAGTCAGACTCTAGAGCCTGTCTATGGATGAGGATAAAAAGTCGAGGATCATTACGTGCCCAAGGCGGAAGGTTGACGTGATTAACCCGTTCACCATTCTGACGCACACCAAAATCAAAACCTAAAAGAGAAGATTAATATTAATGTTTATCTCCATAAAAGCATGCTTCATTTGTTCCACTGAGCAGGACTTAAGAATTCACAGAAATAGCCATTGTGTGCTATGACCAGGACAAGGAACGCAAAGAGGACAATACACCGTTGTTCATCTACTTACTTACCTGCTAATACACGGATTAATGCTATCCTCATTAAATGTGAGATGTTTCAACTTTATCCTTCTACTACTTTATATCACTTTGGAAAAAAAGGAAGAAAATCATTGTCTGCTAATTCCATTATCAAATCTTTAAATGCAGTTTAGTGCTTAAATATCTATTCAATTGTAAATGTGATTAAAATAAAAGTGAGGCTTTGGATAAGCAGTTCTGAATTACTGATGTTAATGTTATACTAACTTAACATTTATATTTATATTTAGTAAATGTCAGCATTCTGTAGTTTAAAAAACCCAACTAATACAAAGTAAACACATTCCTAAAATGAACTTAGTCTATTGATTTTATGGTAAGTCTAAGGTCTATTCTAACCTCATTTCTACTAAGCATTCCTGTGGACAACAAAATTATCCCAACACATTGAATAAGAGGGCTCTTGTGTGATGTAAATGAGCTCTTATCTAATTGTCTCATTAGTCTGCTAGTGTAAACAAAACCTCAGATGTGTTTATTTTAAAAAATTGTCCTAAAAGAAATGCTACCTTTGAACATTTGAACCTTTCATGGACAAAAAAATTTAAACACCATAATCAGAATAAAGATGGAAAAGGACCTCATAAATGCTGATTACACGCCATATAAAATAAAGTTGCTGTCTGTTTACTTCTTGATCTCATAAAAACAAAAAGAGCTTCACTAATTTTGGAAGTATTTTTAAATGACATGATGTGAAATAGAAACCAAGGCCTTATGTAAACTTAACATGGGGTGGGGTGGGAGTCATCTCATAAAGCTCAGTAGTCACCCTACAGCCCACTGCAGGGTGACAGAACGGACTGCTGAGTACCTACAGAACTCTGCACACAGCTTTGGGACAAGCAGCAAAGATTTACAGATTTTACACTAGTGGATGAGGCAGTTAAGGCCCAAGCTGGGGAAGGGCTGAGCAGAAGAGCATCTCAAATTATTCATAAACTCAAATTATTCCCAACTTTCAGGTGATCTGAGGACACATCACAGAGGTAGACACTCCACCCAGAGCAGATGACTGAGAGGCCTAGAGAAATGCTGCAGGAAATGACATGGTGTACACTGTAGCAAGCTATAGTTACCCAAAATGGCTATGATAATATTTGCTGTCCCGCATGCTCATCCAGGATCTTGCTACTAGCCCGTTAAGTGGCAAAATCTCTGCTCCTTCCTTTTGAATGTGTCAGGCACTTGTGACTGTCTCACAAACAGAACACAGTGGAAAAACCACCATGTGTCCTACAAGTCTAGGCTGGAAAGGCCTGTGCAGTTTCTGCTCCTCTCCCTTGGGACACTCACCTTTGGAACCCTGAGTTGCCAAGTAGGATGTCTGAGGCCACCATGCTGTGAGTAGGCCCAAACTAGCCCGTGTGGAGACACCACAGGGAGATGCACTGACACTGCATGAGGAGAGAGAAATGCCTGCCAGCCTGAGCTGCTCTGATCCCATGGCTGTTCCAGCTCCAGCCAATCTGAATGCAATTGCACAGGAGACCCTGAGCCAAAACCACAAAAAGCACCTGGCTGAGTTCTTCCTGAATTTCTGACCTGCAAAAACTGTGATAGATAATAAATGTATCCTTGTTTTGAAGTTGTTTGTCATGCAGCCATAGATAACTGTAACAAACATTAAGAAACCATGGCAGAGAACACAAGCAGTACATTTAAATACAAGAACCAAATTGAAAGTCACAAGGCAGGTACCCTAAATGGCAGGTGCTGATATTTCACTGAGGCATTTCTCCCTTGGGCAACACTATGAAACATGTTCCATGTAATTAGCAGCATGGATTTATTAATGATTCTCCAAACAACTCCAGAGAGGCCAGTTAATATAGAATAAAATTCTAAAGAAATTTTTCCAACACTAACTTCTCTAGAGATACAATTCTCAGTTTTATATATTCCTACAGTGCACATAAAATATGAAATTACATACTGTAGGAAAATGACCTGAAGCATTACTAAAGAACAGGTATGGTTGGCTAAGAAAGTTGGTCACGGACATCACAGAAAATTTGATTTTGTCCCCTAGCATCCCTTTCTGTTATTAGATAATTCTGGTTGTAATGTTTTTCTGACTCAGTCATTCTTCATAACATTGAGATTTTGATTAATTTACAGTGTGCTTTGATATATTTCATGAATAATTTTTTTGTTATAATGAGCATATTATAACTTTTGTAATCAGAAAAAGAATAAAGCAATTTGTGTAACAAAATTAAAATACATATTTACAAATACTTTTAATAGCTAAAAGTTATAGTTTTCAAACATGTTTAGTTCTAATACTTAATATCCTCAAGCTCACTTGGAAATAAAACTATATACTTAATTAAGAAAGGTATTTCTCTTATTTGGAGACTCAAATTTTAGGACTTAAATTATAAAATAAGTAGAAACCCTCAGAAATATAAATTAGAAATGATTTACTGCTATACCTTCACGGTTAACTAAGAACTCTGGAAGGTAGAAAAACTCTGGGATAAGTTCCTTCACATCAGTCATGGATTCAAAAGATGAGAGGCGCCAAGTTGTATTTGTAGAATGAAAAGTTCTGTCTGGAATGTCAAAACTTTGATCTATAAAGACATACAAATAATACAATTAAGACACAAATACCTGATTCCCTTTAAAGCTTATACTGTTACTTCAAAGACTAAAATGATGTTCATTTTGTTTATCCATAGTTTAAAGGAGGTCATGCTCTTGAAAATAAATATTTCTATACATGATTTGAGACAATATTATTTTAAATCTGTGTTATGTTCTCAAAAAAGATAAATTTATATCAATTGATTGATTACTTTCTGTCTATCCAAGTAAAATGAGAATTCCATAAAAGAAGGGTATTACCCACATATAACACATACTAGATATTGATGATGATATATTTACTGAATGAATAAAGAAGGAAAATTAAAGTTCAGGTAAGTAAGAGTTTTTTCCCCCATCGAAAAGCAAAATTATTCCTTTGCCTCTAATTGTTAAGACTACATTTTCTTCTTTCTTTTCTTTTTTTGGGGGAGAAGGCACTGCTTTTTAAGTATTCTAACTCTAAGCTAAAGAATTCAGTAAAATTTCCTGTAAATGAAAACAAAGCTAAGCATAATCACTGTCTTGTTAAGTTTTTCTGGTGTGGACTATTAATAAGCACAAACTGAGTTTTGACCCTGTCTCTTTTCTGTCAACAGTTATCACACTTTCTAGCCACAGGGCAGGCCTAGAATATTAAATGGTATCTGAGGGCCGGCCCCTGAAAACAGCAGTGTGAATGCCTTTTAGGAGTCATGTTGTACCATCTAAAGCTCCTCTGAACTTGCTGAAATTTGAACACATCTTTTTCTTTGTAGACTGTCACCAACTAATCTCAGTATCAAACAAGGCACTTAAAAAATATATGCTAAATTTCTTCCCCAAGCTTGAGCTACTCTGCCGAGCAACATTTTCTATTACTTTTATTACTTTCTCATCTAGTCTGTTGAGTCAGTTAGCATTGGCTGTTCACTAAATAAGATAGGAAAGAAATTAGATTTATAAATATTTCTTTTTTCTCAGAAAGTAGAGAGGGCCACTTAGAGAGATATTTACTAACTCACTGAGGAGAAAAAGTTATGAATTTAAATGGAATCCAGAAAAATTGAAGGTAATTCTGTAAGGCTATGGTTGGAGTCACTATACCTAGAGTAGAGACTACGGAACTGTGGAATAAGAGAAACACACTGAAAGGTTTTGGTTCAAATACTTAAATTCTCTGTACTTTCTTAATTATTAAAAAAAGTAACACTAAAAATTCCTAAAATCTAGAACATGCATGTACTAAACTAGTGGTTCTTAACCTAGTACTCTGCCACCAGAGGACATTTAGCAAAGCTGGAGACGTTTTTGGTTCTCACCACTGGGTAGGGGGATGCTGCTGGCATCTAGTGGGCAGAGACCAGGGATGATGCTAAATGTCTTACAATGTACAGGGCAGTCCCCACAACAAAGGATTATATAGCTCAAAATGACTCTCTAGACTAAACCAGAAGTCTAGAAATAAATTCAAAAGCCAACACAAATAATTTTAAACTAATCAGATGAAATTGAAGAGGGAATGAGGTAGTCCTTACTTTTTGTTTTGAATCATTCTTAAATATACAGTGAAGAAACCTAGCATAATAGCAATATGTATAAAATAAATTAAGACATGTTAATTAATTGGAAGTTTTATATTAATAGATTCTCGGGCTACATTAAAAGAAACGGGAGGGCAGTAACAGTTCTGTTTTACACTGCAGCGGTCCCACACCACAGCTGAAATCCTTTTTAATTCTGACTGTCACTTTTTAATAAGGACATTCACAAATCAGAACATGTCCAGAAAGATGATCAGAATAGTGACAAGGCTGGAAACTAGAGCAAAGGGTAGCTTAAATATTAGTGTTTAAAATTCTAAGTAAAGAACGAATTTCTTTTTTGTATTCCTTGCAGCAGCTGTGATAAGATCTTGCATAGAGGATGCTCTCAACCTAATGTCAAATTAACTAAGGATAATTAGCCTGAGGATAAATAAGACTGAGAGGGAGGAGGGAGAAAGGAGACAGGGTAATAGTCTTCAAATATTTGAACAGCTGTCATGTGGAGCATTTGTTTTGTGTCCTTACAGAGGGACAAACATAAGAAAGCCCTTTTTATAGACCAAGTAGGGAAAATACAGAATTCATTCCTCTAAGAAGTTGCATATGAATAAAGATATATAAAGTTCAAGGAAAGTTGAGTAAACTAGTGGATAATAATTCCACAAAGGATTCTGGGTGCTATGAGGAGTTATTATAGAGCAAATACCATGAAGTTATTAGAAATGAGTGTGTCCCTATTTGCACACAAATCAGTAAATTCACCTCTATCAAGGCAATCTTCAGGCCTGCGAGAGCCACTTAAAACACTCTGGTAGAAGGTTATTAACCAGGAAGTTACTACAGTGAAGGTGGGAGTGTGGCTCTCCTATTAACTAGTCATGTATAATAAATTACAATAACCTATTTCCCTTTAAGGTCCAAAGACAACTTATGTCATGAAATAATTATTAAGTTGAACATCTTTAGAAGTGAATTGTGTACTCTTTAAAGAGGTTTTGAAAAAGGTAAATTTCATAGTATATGAATTACATCTTAACTTTTAATTGCATTTTTATGAACTTAAACATGTTTACTTTGAAGCTATAATTTGAACCATCAGCAAGATAAGTGTGCTTACTGCAGATTTTTTGAAGGGAATTTTGTCAAAGAAATAAATAGAATTCTTTTTCCTGTGTTTTGATTAGTATAAATACATTCTCAGGAAGTGAGTCAAATTTTTTTTCTGATGACTCAATGTGACTTTTTAGTAGTTATAACACAATCCTTACCTTGATAGGCTAAAAACATTTTCGTGAAAGGAGGCATCCTGACCAGGAAGTGAAGCACAGTGCCGCTGTTAGAATAGTGGGAACCATAGTGGTAGGGCTGCACCGGAGGCATGGGGTCATCTTCCCTGGCTCCTTTGCGGTACTCTTCCTCCAAGTACTGAAGAGGAATCAGAGGGGACACAAGGTATTGTGCTCAAGGCAAAGCTGGAAAAGCCCCATTAGTTTTTTTCATCCTTCTCCACTATCCCTCTAATGCCATCCTCCATGGCTTGACCTCCACTGGTGCCTGGACCTCAGCCACCTTGAGTGCCTGGTGGTCTCCTCCTTGGTGCCCTGCTGAAGCCTGACTACTCGAGAAGCATATCACAGCCTGCACCTTTCCTGTCTCATTCCCTCATAGAAAATCACCTATTCTGCACCCTACTTCCCAGTGCTACCTCCCAAACAACAACTCATAAGGTCTAAGTTGATTAAACACTCACTAAATGAGAGCTACTATCACTGGAGATGTCTGTATTTTAAAAGCGAGTTTCAAGATGTAATGTTATTTTTTTTAGGGAAATGCACTTTTGTAGTGGTAATGCATTAGAAATGGAAAAACTATATCACATTATTAGAATTCTTAGGTATTACTCTAACATTTTATGGCTGTGTTACAATGTAGTTATACCGAGATAAAAAAGAATACAGTGATTTATCACTACCCCTATCTTTCCATGATAAAGTAGGAAGCTCAATGAAATATTTAATATCTGTCACTATTCTCATCTCCTGTAGCTTCTATGTGGCTCTGATAACAGTCAGGTGGTAGTGAATTGTCTGGAGCCACTTCTCTTTGGTTCCATAGCACTGGCCCATTTTCAACTGCAGAAGAACCAAGCAATGACAATTGTGAGATGTTTGGGGGAATCTTTCTGGAACTGTGACATAAAATGATGTGGTAAATATAAAAATGGCTTTAACTGCCCCTATCTTGATACTGTTGTGAATAATGGAACACGTGCCTAACAAGTTTTTTTAAATTTCTAACAGAATTCTATTAATATTAATTTCACAGAAAAAGGTAATTGATTTCTATTTTTAAAGTTTAAAATCTGGTATATTCCTGTTAATAAACCAATGCAGAATTTTCTGATTATGAATAATAAGGATTGTGGTACATTATAAATATACTGATATTGCTTTACATACAACACTAGGGGATACAAATAGCAGGGGCCTGGAGATCTTTCTGATTTTTATAAGGAATATAGTTATTTATATACTTGAATATAACAAATGATTATTTGCTTCCAGTTTATGCCACAAGTGAATTTGTTTTTTGGGCAAAGTGTTTCCAAAGCACTGAGATAGGTAACAATATTTAAAATCATATAATGATTTCCATTTGTTTGTTAATCAAAGCAGAAGGAAATCATAAATTGTATATATTTAAAATTAGGTAAAACCCAAGTCTATAAAATAAAACTTCAGTTTTCATTTATCAAAATATGAGGAGAAACTAAATCTACCTTGTATGTGTCCACATAACGATCTTCTTTCTCCTTATACTGCACAGCTATTGGCTTAGAGAGGTTTCTACAAAGGAAGAGATGATGGAAAAAATATGAACTATTTTGACACTGTCAGGGTTAAGCCACCTAGATGTCTTCATTCTCTAGGTAAAGTGATCAACAAAATACTTGGCCTTTTGTTCGGTGCTTACACATGTTGCTTTGCAAATAAGTTACCATTTGAAATTGTGATTTAATGATGCTGCCCAGAGCAGCCAATTCCTGCCAAGCCCTGGAGCTTCTGTCCCTCTTTTCCAGACAACACCAAATAGGTAGTGAAGAGTGAGGGGCAGACTGGACAGGAAAGATGACCATGAGATGTTATGTAATTATGAGGCTAGTTAGTGAAAGTTGAAGAAACAAAACATGCTTAAAATGACCAAGCTGAGATTTGGAGTGTAAGTACTGAAGTAAACACTTGGTTCCCTAATTGGTAGACAGCAACTGACATCATTGTGCACACTGTCGAGAATGTGTGCATGCGTCTAGATGTGTCTTGCTGGTGTTCACACTGCATCAGGGAGACTCTTAGAGAACTGAAGGATGAATTCTCACTTTACAAGCTACAGAGTCAAGTAGTGTCCCTGTGGAACAGGAGAAAAACATACAATGGGGAAGAACTTCCCTGGCTGAGGAGCCATAGGGTCTGGCACCAAGATGGGGCCACTAGAGTTTCAATATCTGGCACTGAAACCAATCAACATCAAGATTTGCCCATATTTCAGTAAGTCAAACCAGGTCTGCTTAATTTGATGCTGATATATTTATTTTGGGGGTAATAATTTACTAGGGATATTGAAATTGGTGACAGTAAACACACTCATTTTGGTTTTCAGACTTTTCCAATCCTAAATATTTTGTTTAAAAAGTAAAACCAGTTTTACATAATCTATATGACCTCACATCTCAAAACAGAAATCATATTTAAGATCCTGGCATGCAATTTTTTCTAACTAGCATAAATAGGTTTTTTTGAACACAACTAGTACTTATTATTGTGGCTGAAAAATCAGGAATTATTGATGAGCAGACAGAATAAACCAAACATCAACCACAATACTATCACAGGTAAAACATTTTGGTATATTCCTTTCAAGATGTTTTTCTTATCTGTATATATATATATATATATATAAACTTTTTAAATAAAGACAATATCTTTCCCCACCTACACTATACTCATCTACAATATCATTTTTTTTGGTATCATTAATCTACAATTACATGTGCAACATTATGGTTACTAGACTCCCCACATCATCAAGTCCCCCCTACATACCCCATTACAGTCACTGAATATCATATTTTTAATGGCTTAATATATAACAGTTTACTTAAACCTAGTGTTGGGCATTTGGCTTGTTTCTTTATTTTAGCCACTTAAAAAAAAATGACATGAGGATTAACCTTATTGCTAAATCTTTGCATGTAGTGCCAGGCACTATAATCAGTAATGAACCAGACAGACAGTTCTTGCCCTCAGGAAACTTACTTCTGGTAGAGCACATACATCCTTAAGTGTTTCCTAAGAAAAAAGTCCTAGGAGTTAAATTGTTAAAACAGGGTATACATATCTGAAGAGTTCTTTGGCTATATACTGTCAAATTGTCTTCCAGAAAGATTGTATCTACTTAATACCAGTGATTCATTAAATGTTTAAATGTCCATTGGCAGTGTATAAAAATGTCTGTAAGATAAATAGCATACCATTTGTTATTTTTTAAATTGACAAATACATTAAAGTGGATCTGATTTGTTGAAAACTGTCCAAACGAGGACCACTTTTCAGTACTTATGATTAAAATATGCTAAAATACCAAGTAGAATAGTTTGAGCTAATTTTTCTTTAAACTAAATAAGAGACTATTTTTTAAAACTAAATAAACAGACTATTCCCTCATCAACAAGGGCTATTTGATTACTATAATGATGCAAATCACTCAGGAAAGGAAGGAAAGAAGTGAGGAACTGGTGCACTGTAGTTATAGCAAATAGTAGTGACAATGAGTTTAGTTTTGCTTTGTTTTTTGGGCCTTTAAAAAAATCACTATTGAAGAGAGGATTAAAGATGGCAGCGTGAGAGGTGAGACAGAGAACTCCTCCTAAAACCACATATAATATGAAAATATAGTTAATACAACTAATCCTAAAAGAGCAACAGGAAAGAAGGCTGCGCCAGACTGCATACACCTGGAGAACAGAGCAGACCTCACGAAAAAGGGTAAGGTACCAAAGCCTTGATCTGACGAGACCCAAGTCCTTCCCCCACTCCAGGTCACCAGCAGGAGGAAGAGAAACAGAGCAGGGAGGGAGTAGAAGCCTAGGACTGCTGAAAACCCAGCCCTGGAGATCTGCTTTGGGAGCACAAACCTGCATTGCATGGTGCTCTGGAATTACTGGGATTAGAAAGCTAAGACAGGCAGAATACATGGAAAGAGTGAGATTCCAGTCGTTTGTGGAGGACAGGGATCCACATCCAGTTGCTCTGGGACAAAGGAAAGGCAGGTGGTCTGAGAGTCTTCCTAGCAGAGAGAGGGCTGCTGAAGGGAAGGGGATTGCATGGAGTTTGCTGCTCAGGAGAAAGGATAGGTGGAAAAGGCTGTCTGGGCATGCTCTTCCCAGCAGGTTGGAAACTTTCAGGAGCTTCAAGCACTCCATCCCCCTGACTGGTTACGCAGCTCTGAGGCCCCCCACTGTGACATGCAGCCTGCTGCACCTTCCTCCTGGCCTGTTGGCACTGGCTCACAAACCAGCAGTCCCTGCCCTGGCGTCAGGCCAGAGAGAGGGAGGTCCCGCCTATGGCAGCTACAAACGCAAAACACAGAGGCTTACACCTGTGTGCTTGGCCCACTAGTTCTGATAGCGGAGATAGGCACTGCAGCCGGGAAGCACGAAACAGCTCTTTCCTCCCACCAGGCACCAGCGCCGCTCCGCTGCAACCCCCGACATCACTCCAGGGGCTGAGCAGCTCCAGAGACTAGAGCTTCTGGGCACTAGAGGGCACCAAGTACAAATATGAAACTTGAAAGGAACCTGGTTCAACCCCAAATCTCACAAACACCAGAAAAAGGCCCAAGTGAAACTGAAGTCACCAATCTTCCTGAAAGAAATTTCAAAATAAAAATCATAAACATGCTCATGGAGGTACAGAAAAGTATTCTATTCAAGAACTTCAGGGACGAATTTAGGACAGAGATTAAATCAATAAGACATTCCATATCTGAAATGAAACATACAATGGAGGGATTTAAAAGCAGACTAGATATAGTAGAAGAGATGGTAAATGGAATAGAAATAAGAGAAGAGGAATACAAAGAAGCTGGGGAACAGAGAGAAAAAAGGATCTCTAGGAATGAAATAATACTGAGAGAAAGTGTCTTTAAGGGGGTAATTGCTGAAAAATTCCGCAACACAAGGGACCCAAGGAAGACAACAACAAGACATATAATAATTAAAATGTCAAAGACTAAGGATAAAGACAGACTATTAAAAGCAGGCAGAGAGAGAAATAAGATCACATACAAAGGAAAGCCTATCAGGCTATCATCAGACTTCTCAGCAGAAACCTTACAGGCCAGAAGTGAGTGGCATGATATATTTAATGCAATGAAACAGAAGGGCCTCGAACCAAGAATATTTTATCTGGCAAGATTATCCTTTAAATTTGAGGGAGGGATTAAACAAATTCCAGATAAGCAAAAGCTGAGAGAATTTACCTCCCACAAACCACCTCTACAGTGTATTTTGGAAGGACTCTAGAGATGGAAGTGTTCCTAAGGTTTAATAGCTGTCACCAGAGGTAATAAAATCACAGTAAAGAAAGTAGAACAGTTAATTAATAAGAAAATGCAAAATTAAAACAGCTACCCCCAAAGTCAGTCAAGGGATAGGCAAAGAGTACAGAATATGACACCTAATATATAAAAAATGGAGGAGGAAGAAAAAGGAGGATAAAAAAAGAATCTTTAGATTGTATTTGTAATAACATATTAAGTGAGTCAAGTTAAACTCTTAGATAGTAAAGAAGTTAACCATGAACCTTTGGTAAACATGTATCTAGAGCCTGCAATGGCAATAACTACATATTTATCGATAATCACTCTAAATATAAATGGTCTGAATGTACCAATCAAAAGATATAGAGTCACTGAATGGATAAAAAAACAGAACCCTTCAATATGCTGCCTACAAGAGACTAGCTTCAAAGCCAAAGACATACACAGACTGAAAGTAAAGGGATGGAAAAAGATATTTCATGCAACTAATAGGGAGAGAAAAGGAGGAGTTGCAGTTACTTGTATCAGACAAAATAGACTTCAAAACAAAGAAAGTAACAAGAGACAAAGAAGGACATTACATAATGATAAAGGGGTCAGTCCAACAAGAGGATATAACCATTATCAATATCTATGCACCCAACACAGGAGCACCTACATATGTGAAGCAAATACTAACAGAATTAAAGAGGGAAATAGAATGCAATGCACTCATTTTAGGAGACTTCAACACACCACTCACTCCAAAGGACAAATCAACCAGACAGACAATAAGTAAGGAGACAGAGGCACTGAACAACATATTAGAACAGATGGACCTAATGGACAACTACAGAACACTCCATCCAAAAGCAACAGGATACACATTCTTCTCAAGTGCACATGGAACATTTTCAAGAATATATCATATACTAGGTCACAAAAAGAGCCTCAGTAAATTAAAAAATATTGAAATTGTACTAACCAGCTCTCGGATCACAAAGGTATGAAACTAGAAATAAATTACACAAAGAAAATGAAAAATCCCACAAACACATGGAGGCTTAATAACATGCTCCTAAATAATCAATGGATCAATGACCAAATACAAACAGAGATCAAGCAATATATGGAGACAAATGACAACAATAATTAAACCCTGCAAAATCTGTGGTACACAGCAACAGCCATGTTAAGAGGGAAATATATTGCAATAGAGGCCTACCTCAGGAGAGAAGAACAATCCAATATGAACAGTCTAAACTCACAATTAATGAAACTAGAAAAAGAAGAACCAATGAGGCCCAAAGTGAGTTGAAGGAAAGACATAATAAAGATTATATCATAAATAAATAAAATCAAGAAGAATAAAACAAGAGAAACAATCAATAAAAGCAGGAGCTGGTTCTTCGAGAAAATAGATAAACCCCTAGTCAGACATATCAAGAAAAAAAAGAGACTCTACACACATAAACAGAATCAGAAATGAGAAAGGAAAAATCACTACGGACACCACCGAAATACAAAGAATTATGAGAGAATACTATGAAAAACTGTATGAAATTGAATGGGCAACCAAAACGACTCAAGAACAAAATTCCTGCACCAGATGGTTTCACTGCTGAATTTTATCAAACATTTAGTGAAGAACTAATACCCATCCTCCTTAAAGTTTTCCAAAAAGTCGAAGAGGAGGGAATACTCCCAAACTCATTCTACAAGGCCAGTATCACTCTAATACCAAAACCAGGCAAAGACACCACAAAAAAAGAAAATTACAGACCAATATCCCTGATGAAATAGATGCAAAATTCCTATTAGCAATATTAGCAAATTGAATTAAAAAAACATCAAAAAGATTATCCATCATGATCAAGTAGGATTTATTCCAGTGATGCAATGATGGCACAACATTTGAAAAGCCATCAACACCATCCACAACATCAACAAAAAGAAGGACAAATACCACATAATGATCTCCATAGATGCTGAAAAAGCATTCGACGAAATTCCACATCCATTCATGAAAAAACCTCTCAATAAAATGGGTATAGAGGACAAGTACCTCAACATAATAAAGGCCCTATATAACAAATCCACAGCCAACATCATACTTAACAGCGAGAAGCTAAATAGTACTTCCTTTAAGATGGGGAACAAAACGAGGATGGCCACACTCCCCACTTTTATTCAACATAGTTCTGGAGGTCCTACCCATGGCAATCAGACAACACAAAGAAATAAAAGGCATCCAGATTGGCAAGGAAGAAGTCAAACTGTCCCTGTTTGCAGAGGACATGATATTGTATATAAAAAACCCTAAAGAATCCACTCTAAAACTACTATATCTAATATCTGAATTCAGCAAAGTTGTGGGATACAAAATTAATACACAGAAATTTGTTGCATTCCTATACACTAACGATGAACTAGCAGAAAGAGAAATCAGGGAAACAATTCCACTCACAATTGCATCAAAAAGAATAAAATACCTAGGAATAAACCTAACCAAGGAAGTGAAAGACTTGTACTCTGAAAACTACAAGACACTCATAAGAGAAATTAAAGAAGAAACCAATAAATGGAAACACAGCCCATGCTCATGGATAGGAAGAATTAATATTGTCAAAATGGACATCCTACCTAAAGCAATCTACAGAATCAATGCAATTTCTATTAAAATACCAATAGCATTCTTCAATGAACTAGAGCAAATCGTTCTAAAATTCACATGGAACCACAAAAGACCCAGAATAGCCAAAGTAATTCTGAGAAGAAATAAAGCAGAGGGAATTATGCTCCCTGACTTCAAGCTCTACTATAAAGCCACAGTAATCAAGACAATTTGGTACTGGCACAAGAACAGACCCATAGACCAATGGAACAGACTAGAGAGCCCAGATATTAACCAAAGCATATATGGTCAATTAATATATGATAAAGGAGCCATAGATATACAATGGAGAAATGACACTTTCTTCAACAACTGGTGTTGGCAAAACTGGATAGCTACATGCAAGAGAATGAAACTGGATTATTGTCTAACCCCATACACAAAAGTAAACTCGAAATGGATCAAAGATCTGAATGTAAGTCATGAAACCATAAAACTCTTAGGAGAAAACACAGGCAGAAATCTCTTTAACATAAACATGAGCAACTTTTTCCTGAATGCATCTTCTTGGGCAAGGGAAACAAAATAAAAAATGAGCAAATGGGACTACATAAAGCTATAAAGAGCAAAGGGCACCATCCACAGAACAAAAAGGCATCCTACAGTATGGGAGAATATATTTGTAAATGACATATCCGACAAGGGGTTAACATCTAAAATATATAAAGAACACATGTGCCTCAACACCCAAAAAGCAAATAACCCTATTAAAAAATGGGCAGAGGATATGAACAGATACTTCTCCAAAGAAGAAATTCAGGTGGCCAACAGGCACATGAAAAGATGCTCCACATCACTAATTATCAGGGAAATGCAAATTAAAGCCACCATGAGATATCACCTCACACCAGTTAGGATGGCCAGCATCGAAAAGACTAGGAACAACAAATGCTGGCAAGGATGCAGAGAAAGGGGAATTCTCATACGCTGCTGGTGGGAATATAAATTAGTTCAACCATTGTGGAAAGCAATATGGAGGTTCCTCAAAAAACTAAAAATAGAAATACAATTTGACCTGGGAATTCCACTCTTAGGAATTCATCCAAAGAAAACAACTTCTCAGATTCAAAAAGAAATATGCACCCCTATGTTTTTCACAGCACTATTTACAATAGCCAAGATACGGAAGCAACCTAAGTGTCCATCAGTAAATGAATGAATAAAGAAGACGTGGTACATATACACAATGGAATACTATTCAGCCATAAGAAAGAAACAAATCCTACCATTTGCAACAACCTGGATGGAGCTACAGGGTATTATGCTCAGTGAAATAAGTCAGGCAGAGAAAGACAAATACCATCTGATTTCCCTCAAATGTGGAGTATAACAACAAAGCAAAACTGAAGGAACAAAATAGCAGCAGAGTCATAGACTCCAAGAAGGGACCAGTGGTTACCAAAGGGAAGGGGTTGGAGAGGGTGGGTGGGGAGGGAGGGAGAAGGGGATCGTGGGGTATCACGATTGGAGCACATGGTGTGTGTGGGTTCACAGGGAAGACAGTGTAGCTCAGAGAAGGCAAATAGGGACTCTGTGGCATCTCACTACACTGATGAACAGTGACTGCAATGGGGCATGTGGGGGACTCGATAATAAGGGTGAATGTAATAACCACATTGTTTTCTTGTGAAACCTTCATAAGAGTGTATATCAATGATACCTTAATAAAAAAAATCAGTATTAACTTAGGTATTTTTTTATTTAAATGTGTTTCAATCAATTGTAGTCATTATTCTTTCTGACGGTCCGATTGTCCTACCCTTGGCAGAGAGGGCCATTTCAAGTTGGCTCAGGTTCTTTATTTTTCAAAAATTGTGGTAAAAAACACACAACACATAATTTACAATCCTAACCATCCTCAAGTATACAGTTCAGTAGTTTGACCATATTCACATTGTTGTGTAATAGATCTCTGCAAGTTTTTTATCTTAGTACCAGATCTCTAGAAGTTTTTTATCTTGCAAAACTGAACCTATGCCCACTGAACTACCTGTCTCCACCGCCCTCTCCCCTTACAATCACCATCCCACTTTCTGCTCCTTGAGTTTGCCCTAGACAACTCACCTAAATGGAATCACAGTGTTTGTCTTTTTGTGGCAGGCTTACTTCACTTAGCATAATGTCCCCAAGGTTCATCCATATAGTAGCAGGGCAATCTGTGACAGGATTTCCCTCCTTCTTAAGGCTGAATAAAATTCCATTGTACATACATAACCCATTTTCCACATCCATTCTCCCACAGATAGACACTTGGGTTGGCAAGTGCCAGGACTCTGGGCTTTGTGAATAATGCTGCAATGAACACAGGTGTGCAAATATGGCTCCCAAGTCCTTTTGTCAAAAGCATATTAGTTTCCGTGCTCTCTGACACAACAAAATATCGTAGGCTCATCTTGTATGTTTTATTCTAATAAATATAGAAGAAATGAGAGACTAGGAGATCACCATTTTGTAAACCCTAGTGAAAAAATTGACTCAAGCAATAAACATCATAAAATAAGCAAGTTCAGTGGCAGTCTGAACCCACAGATCAATCTGAGCATCACTGGAGTGGGACATCATATGCCTTCTGATTTGGGGCAATATAAAATTCATACTACCACTTTGAAAGGATTCTTGCCAAGAAAAAGGTGAACCTGAATCTAAGCAAGCCTTTAGAAGTAATTTCCAGTCTCTAGGAAAATACAAAGGCTAAAGGAAAAAGCTAAATTCTAACATGGAAATAGGGGACATCCTACAAGATAAATGACCTGTTTTTTTTCCAACAAATCAATGTTAGGAAGAAAGAAAGAGAAAAATACATACAAAATATGAAAGCTGTATATATAGATGGATGTCTTTAGAGGCACAACAACCAAAGGTGACACTGGGACTGAGTCAAGCAAATCTACTATAAAAAGACATCTTTGATATAATTGGGGGACATTTGAGAATGGACAGCATATTAGATGATACCATCAAATTACTGTTAATTTTCTTAGATATGATAATGTCACCATAGTGATGTAGGAAAATGTTTTATTTTTTTCTTAAGGGATGTGTATTGAAGAACACAGGCATGACATAACAAGATGTCTGTGATTGTCTTAAAAGAAAACAGATGATGATGCAAGTTTGGCAAGAATTTTCATAATTGTTGAGTTGGGGTGATGGACACATGGGGTTCACAGTATATTCATTCTATATTTGTGCATGTTTGAAATTCTCATGATGAGAATTTTAAGCATGTGGATGAAGCCCAGATGAGACGAGGCTTTTAGTTACCTGTAGACCGATGGATCGCTGAGGTCAAGGGTCTCACTAACATAGTCAGCAAGTATAAACGGGAACACAGGATACTGCATGAGATCATTGAAGGATCGGCCAGCATGTTTGTTTAAGTGAGTCAAATATTCAAAATTAGTAATTTGTCCAGTATACCATAAATTTGTCAGAGCAGTGATGTTGCCATATTCCAGAAGATTAGAGAGGTCGTTTGTTAGGATACTGTGGTACACATCATCACGCACCTACAAGGGAAGGAGGAAAAATAAACAACACAGATTTTATTTTTAGGCTTATTGATACTTTTCTCCAAAGAATTAGTAATATTATAGGTGTGTTACTACTCTCATGTCTCTAAGAAAATAGTTTTTGCCTAAAGACTAGTGGAGAATTGAGATTCAAATCCAGGTCATCCTCCAGAAGATGGGCTCTTAACCACTATGTTTTGCTGCTGGATAAATCTGTTAATAATAAACTGAGAAAGTTTGTATAGATACTCAGTTATATACAGATCCTAAAAACAATTCAATACAGGATAAAGAAGGGTCTTCATCTAAAAAATGCAACAAGATGCATTAGAAAGAGTATGGTTTTCTGAATTAGACAGACCTGGCCTGTTTTCCCACTTAAACCCTTTGTTTACTACATCTGTAAAGTGGGGGTAATAATATTTATTTCATGAGAATGAAGTAAAATATCTTCTGTATAACAGGCTTTTTTCTTTTCACTACTGATTTAAAACTAGTATCTAAACTCTTTTTTTTAGAAATTCACAAAACTTCTATTACAGAAAAAGAGCATTCTGATTTCTCCTAAAGTAATTAACTGATGATAGGTAGTAAATAGAAAAAAATAGATAAGCCAGGCCTTTTCTAAAAACAAGTTTGAAGTATTCATCTTAAATGTGTATATGCTTCAGGCACAGGATGAAGAGACACAGATGTGGACCATCAGAGATGGGACTAAAAGTAAATGGGGATAGTGTTGGAATTCAAGATGGCGGCGTGAGCGGTGCAACGGAGAGCTCCTCCCAAAACCACAAACAGAACAAAAATATACTTAATAAATACAACTAACCTTCAGACAGCAACAAGAAAGAAGGCTGAGCCAGACTGCATACAGACCTCATGAACAGAGCAGACCTCAAGAAACAGAGTAATGTACGAAAGCCTTAATCTGGCGGGACCCAAGCCCTTCCCCCAATCCAGCTCACCAGTGGGAGGAAGAGAAATGGAGTGGGAGAAGGGGTGGAAGCTTGGAACTACTGAACACCAAGCCCTGAAGATCTGCTTTGTGAGAAGAAACCTATAGTGTGTGGTGCCCAGGGTGTTGGGGAGCTCGGACAGGCAGAGTCCTTGAGAAATTGACATTTCAGCCATTTGTGGAGGAGGGGATGCACACTGGCTGCTCTGTGTCAGAGGAAAGGCAGGGAGTCTCAGAGGCTTCCTAGCAGCGAGAAGGCTGGTAAAGGGGCATGTTTGCACGGAGCTTGCTCGGTGACAGAAGGGATAGGGGGACAAGGTTGTCTTGGTGTGCTCTGCCCAGCAGATTGGAAACTTTGAGAAGCTTCAGGCACTCCATTCCCCTGGGTGGCTGCTCAGCTCTGAGGCCCCACACTGTGATTCACAGCCTGCTGCGCCTTCCTTCTGGCCTGACAGCACCGGCTCGCAAACTGGCAGTCACTGCACTGGTGTCAGGCCAGTCAGAGGGAGGCCCCACCTACAACAGGTAGAGACACAAAGCACAGAGGCTAACACATGTGTGCTTGGCCCACTGGCTCTGATACTAGAGACAGGCATGGCAGACGGGAATCAAGAAACAGATCTTTCCTGCCCACAGGTACCAGCTCCGCTCCCTACATCCCCAAACCTCACTCTAAGGGGCTGACCAGCTCCAAAGACTAGAGTTTCTGGGGACTAGAGGGCATCACACAGAAATATGAAACATCAAAAGAACATGGTTCATATCAAACTCTCACAAACCCCAGAGAGAGGATCAAATGAAACGAAACTCACAAATATTCCTGAAAGAGAGTTCAAAATAAAAATTATAAAAATGCTTATGGAGGTACAGAAGAATATTCAAGACCTCAGGAATGAATTTAAAATGGAGACTCAATCATAAAGAAATACCACATCTGAAATGAAACATATTATGGAGGGATTTAAAAGCAGATTAGATGTAGTAGAAGAGACAGTAAATGGAATAGAAATTAGAGAAGAGGAATACAAAGAAGCTGAGGCACAGAAAGAAAAAACGAATCTCTAAGAATGAAAGAATATTGAGAGAATGGTGTGACTAATCCAAATGCAACAATATTCACATTATAGGGGTACTAGAAGAAGAAGAGAGAGAAAAAAGGATAGAAAGTGTCATTGAGGAAGTAATTACTGAAAACTTAATCTGGGGAAGGAGATAGACTCTCAAGCCATGGAGGTGCACAGATTTCCCAACACAAGGGACCCAAGGAAGACAACATCAAGATATATAATAATTAAAATGGCAAAGATCAAGGATAAAGACACACTTTTAAAAGAAAAAAGATCACATACAAAGGGAAACCCATCAGACAATCATCAGACTTAACAGAAACCTTGCAGGCTAGAAGGAAGTGGCATGATATATTTAATGCAATGAAGCAGAAGGGCCTTGAACCAAGAATACTCTACCCGGCAAGGTTGTCATTTAAATTTGAAGGAGGGATTAAACAATTTTCAGATAAGCAAAAGCTGAAAGAATTTGCCTCCCACAAACCACCTCTACAGGGCATTTTGGAGGGACTCTTACAGATGGAAGTATTCCTAGGGCTAACCAGATGTCATCCAAGGGAAGACAAAAAGTACAGAATATGATTCATAACATACAAAGAATGGAGAAGTAAGAAAAAGGAGGAAAAAAAAAAGAACCTTTGGGTTGTGTTTGTAATAGTATACGAAGTAAGTTAAATTAGACTGTTGGATAGTAAACGAATTGCCCTTGAACCTTTGGCAACCAAAAATCGAAAGCCTGAAATGGCAATAAATACATACCCATTGATAATCACCCTAAATGTAAATGGTCTGAATGAATGAATCAAAAGACATAGAGTTATTGAATGGAAAAAAAACAAGACCCATCTTATATGCTGCCTACAAGAGACTCACTTCAAACCCAAAGACACACACAGACTGAAAGTAAAGGTATGGAAAAAGATATTTCAGGTACCTAATAGGGAGAAAAAAGCAGGAGTTGCAGTACTTGTATCAGACAAAATAGACTTCAAAACAAAGAAAGTCACAAGAGACAAAGAAGGACATTACATAATGATAAAAGGGTCAATCCAGCAAGAAGATATAACCATTATAAATATCTATGCACCCAACACAGGAGCTCCTACATATGTGAAACAAATACGAACAGAATTAAAGAGGGAAATAGAATGCAATGCACTCATTCTAGGAGACTTCAACACACCACTCACTCTGAAGGACAGATCAACCAGACAGAAAATAAGTAAGGAGACAGAGGCACTGAACAACACATTAGAACAGATGGACCTAACAGACATCTACAGAACTCTACTCCCAAAAGCAGCAGAATACACATTCTTCTCAAGTACACATGAAACATTTTCAAGAACAGATCACATACTAGGCCACAAAAAGAGCCTTGGTAAATTCAAAAAGATTGAAATTGTACCAACCAGCTTCTCAGACCACAAAGGAATGAAACTAGAAAGGAATTACACAAAGAAAATGAAAAATCCCACAAACACATGGAGGCTTAATAACATGCTTCTAAATAATCAATGGATCAATGACGAAATAAAAACAGAGATCAAGCAATATATGGAGATAAATGACAACAGTAATTCAACACCGCAAAATCTGTGGGATGCAGTGAAGGCCGTGCTAAGAGGAAAATATACTGCAATACAGGCCTACCTGAGGAAAGAAGAACATTCCCACATGAGCAGTCTAAACTCAAAATTAACAAAACTGGAAAAAGAAGCACAAATGAGACCCAAAGTCAGTAGGACGGACATAATAAAGATTAGAGAATCAATAAATAAAATTGAGAAGAATAAAACAATAGAAAGGATCAATGAAAGCAAGAGCTGGTTCTTTGAGAAGATAAACAAAATAGATGAACCCCTAGCCAGACTTATCAAGAAAAAAAGAGAGTCTACTCAATAAACAGAATCAGAAATGAGAAAGGAAAAATCACTACAGACAGCACAGAAATACAAAGAACTATTAGAGAATACTATGAAAAATTATATGCTAACAAACTGGATAACCTAGAAGAAATGGACAACTTTCTAGAAAAATACAACCTTCCAAGGCTGACCCAGAAAGAAACATAAAATCTCAACAGACCAATTACCAGCAATGAAATTGAACTGGTAATCAAAAACCTACCTAAGAACAAAATGCCTGGACCAGACGGCTTCACCGCTGAATTTTATCAAACATTTAGTGAAGACCTAATACCCATCCTCCTTAAAGTTTTCCAAGGAGTAGAAGAAGAGGGAATACTTCCAAACTCAATCTATGAGGCCAGCATCACTCTAATACCAAAACCGGGCAAAGACACCACAAAAAAAGAAAACTACAGACCAATATCCCAGATGAACACAGATGCAAAAATACTCAACAAAATATTAGTAAACCGAATTCAAAAGCACATCAAAAGGATCATCCATCATGATCAAGTAGGATTTATTCCAGGGATGCAGGGATGCAACATTCAAAAATCCATCAACTTCATCCACCACATCAACAAAAAGAAGGACAAAAACCACATGATCGTTTCCATAGATGCTGAAAAAGCATTCGACAAAATTCAACATCCATTCATGATTAAAACTCTCAACAAAATGGGTATAGAGAGCAAGTACCTCAACATAATAAAGGCCATATATGACAAACCCACAGCCAACATTATACTTAACAGTGAGAAGCTGAAAGCTTTTCCTTTAAGATCGGGAACAAGACAAGGATGCCCACTCTCCCCACTTCTATTCAACATAGTACTGGAGGTCCTAGCCAGGGCAATCAGACAACACAAAGAAATAAAAGGCATCCAGATTGGCAGGGAAGAAGTAAAACTGTCCCTGTTTGCAGATGACATGATACTGTACATAAAAAACCCTAAAGAATCCACTCCAAAACTAGTAGATCTAACATCTGAATTCAGCCAAGTTGTGGGATACAAAATTAATGTGCAGAAATCTATGGCATTCCTATACACTAACAATGACCTAGCAGAGAGAGAAATCAGGAAGACAATTCCATTCAAAGTTGCATCAAAAAGAATAAAATACCTAGGAGTAAACCTAACCAAGGAATTGAAAGACCTATACTCTGAGAACTACAAGACATTCATGAGAGAAAAAATGGGCAGAGGAGCTGAACAGGCACTTCTCCAAAGAAGAAATTCAGATGGCCAACAGGCACATGAAAAGATGCTCCACATCACTAGTCATCAGAGAAATGCAGATTAAAACCACAATGAGATATCATCTCACACTGTTAGGATGGCTAACATCCAACACACAGGCAACAACAAATGTTGGTGAGGAAATGGAGAAAGGGGAACCCTCCTACACTGCTGGTGGGAATGCGAATTAGTTCAACCATTGTGGAAAGCAGTATGGAAGTTCCTCAAGAAACTCAAAATAGAAATACCATTTGACCCAGGAATTCCACTCCTTGGAATTTACTCTAAGAATGCAGCAGCCTAGTTTGAAAAAGATATATGCACCCCTTATGTTTATTGCAGGACTATTTACAATAGCCAAGAAATGGAAGCAACCTAAGTGTGCATCAGTAGATGAACAGATAAAGAAGATGTGGCATATATACACAATGGAATATTATTCAGCCATAAGAAGAAAACAAATCCTACCATTTGCAACAACATGGATGGAGCTAGAGGGTATTATGCTCAGTGAAATAAGCCAGGCGGAGAAAGAGAAGTACCAAATGATTTCACTCATGTGAAGTACAAGAACAACAAAAAAACTGAAGGAACAAAACAGCAGCAGACTCACAGAACCCAAGAATGGACTAACAGTTACCAAAGGGAAAGGGACTGGGGAAGATGGGTGGGAAGGGAGGGATAAGGTGGAAAAAGGGCTATTACAATTAGGACACATAATGTAGGGGGGGGGGGGAGGCGGGATACGGGGAAGGCAAGTAGTGATTCTATAACATCCTTCTATGCTGATGGACAGTGACTGCAATGGGGTATGTGGTGGGGCATTGATAATAGGGGGAGTCTAGCAACCATAATGTTCCTCATGTAATTGTATATTAATAATAGCAAAATAAAAAAAATTAAAAAGTAAATGAGAAGAATGAGAAAATAAAGCTATGGTTATGGAACAGGCAAGATCACAGAGTGTTTAAGAACCTGAACTTGGAGTTTGTTTCACAACATGAATATACTTAATATTACTGAACTGTATGCTATAAAATGTTTAAGACGGTTAAATTTTATGTTATTTATTTTTTACCACTATTTAGGAAAAATAATCGTTACAAGGAAAAAAACAAACAAGAAGCCTAAACCTGTAGTCTAAATCTGAAAGTTGCCAACTGCTGAAGCTAAGGTTGATGGAAGGGAATTTATGACTGAATGCATACCAAATTCTGCAAGAAAAAGGAAGCATTCATTCATGCAACAAATATTTATTGAGCACATAAACATCAGTAGGTTTAAGGTGCTGCAGCTACAGCACTTAAGGCGATTACATTCTACTGGGGAGACAATGTTGGATGCTTTTAAGTTCTATACAGAAAAATAGGGCAAAGTAGAAGAGATCAGGGATGCATGTGGCTAGGAGTGAAAGAGGGGTTTCTATTTATCAAGAGTAGTGAGGGAAGGTCTCTGATAAGGACATTTGATCAGGGAATGTGAAAAAAGAGGGGGAGTGAATCATGAATCATATGGATATCTAAGAGGAAAAGCATTCCAGGTAGCATTCCAGGGAGCAGTGAGGGAGAAGGCACTGAGGCTTTGTTGTGCCTGCTATATTCAAGGAAAAGAAGTCACACAGAGGGAGTAGAGACAGTAGGGATGGAAGATAAAATCAGGGAGATAACGAAGTGCCAGATTATTCACCTGCTTTGTTTGGCTACTGTAAGGACTTTGGCTTTAACTGAGAGATACAGGAAGTGATTGTAGGGTTTTGAGCAGAGGAATGTCAGGAGCTGACATATTTTAGCTGCTGGGTTGATAACAGTCTGACAAAAGGCAGGTATGGAATCAGGGAGGCCAATTAGGAGGCTATTGTAATGACTTAGATAAGAGATGATGGTAGCTTAGACCAGGACCATAACAGTGTAAGTAAACGGTCAGATTCTGGATGTATTCTGGGGGCAGAGTCAATAGGATTTACTGATAGAGTAGATGTGGGGATGAGAGAGTAAGAGGAGTCTAGCATAATTCCAAGGTTTTTGGCCTGGGTAATCAGAAAGACTGGAGTTGCTATTTATTGAGATGGGGAAAACTGCAAAGAGATTTTGTGGGGGGACGATAAGAAGTTTGTTTTTTTACCTGTTAAATTTGAGATGCCAATTAGACTCCCAAGTAGAGATGCCAAGTAGGGAGTTAAAATAGCTGAGTGAAGCATTCAAGGGAGAGGTTTGGGGAGTGAAATAAATTTGTATGTATATGTATGGTGACATACATATAGCATCTAAAGTCACGAGACTGAATGAGCAGAGACCAGACCTGAGAACTAACCCTGAGATGCTGCAAGGAAGCATATGCAAGCGAGCCTGGGAAGGAATGGCCGTGGCTGTAAAAGGAGAACTAAGGAAGATGACAACCCAAAAACCCAGGAAGGTTTTTTCTGTGTTTAAAGAAAGAGATGACAATCAGCTGTGTCAAATGCTGCTGACAGGCCAAGTAAGATGAGGACTAAGAAATACCACCACAGGCTTGCAACATGGAGGTCACTGGAGACCCTGACCAGAGGAGGTACAGGTGCAGTGGCGAGAAGAAAAGCTGATGGGAGCATTTCAGGAGAACCGGAGGGGAGAGTTGGAGGCAGCAAGCATACATAGCTTTTTCCAAGAGGATTTCTATAAAGGACCACAGACAAAAGTAGCTGAAGGGATGTGGGGTCAAGAAAGGGTTTGTAAAAAATGGAATCTACTATCAAGTTTAAATTAATCTTTTCTAGTTGACCATGCATTCATTCATTTACTTTTCATAGACATAGTCACTTTGGGGAATCAGAATTAAATACAGTTTGGAGGACAATCATAATCCCAATACTTTAATTGGGGCTAAGAAATAACATAGTTTTTATCTGATGTCAGAAGCAGTGAATCAAAGTTTAAAGAAACTGAGTCTTCATATAATCAGTATAGTATAGTTACTGGTCTGATGAACACCTCAAAAATACATATCTATTAATAAAGCCAATCTTACCTTGGTGTTATCAAATGCTAACAGGAGTGTTCTGCCATTTGTTAAAAAGATTTCCACAGCATTATCTCTCAATTGCCACCAACGCTTGTGAACTTCTTTAATTTCTTCGTATGTCCAGGAAAATGATGCTGGTTCTAATTCTCCCTGAAGGCTCTAAGATAAAGGAAATAGATGATAGTATTTGCTTTACATGAGATATAACCAATCATTTTCATTTCAGATTTTTAAAAATATCAAAATGAAATAGAATGTCTGTTTTGTGGAAAATGGCAGAGAAAATTCCTTGGAAAACTACAAAACTCCTTGGAAATCTACAAAACACTTAAAAGTGCTGGATAAAATTTAAGGAATAAAAAAAGGAGACTTTATTTTTAATTTTTAAATAGGCTTAACTAAAAGTTTAGGTTTAGAGCAGTTTTAGGTTTGCAGAACACTGAGCAGATAGTAGAGTCCCCATGTATTCCCTCTGGGCACTCAGTTTCCCTATTAACATCTTGCATTAGTTTGGTGCATTTGTTACAACTGATGAGCCAATAATGAACATATTATTCTTAACTAAAGTCCTTCATTTATATTAGGGTTCACTCTTGGTGTTGTACAGTGTTTTCCCAAAGTGCAAAATCAAGAAAAACCTTTAAAAACACATCTAAATCTTTGTAAACTCTAGTTGAATATATGAATTACATTACTCAATGCTTTTAATAGAAAAATAATGAAGAAAGCTTCACCAAAGTTTAAAAATAGTTATAGTATATCTCATCAAATAAACCTGCATCCTAGTTTGTGGTTTTTTATTATCAGTATTCCCTTTTGGAAAACTGCATTCACTTACTCTTTTGTGTTGGAACAAGAAGCTCAGAGCAAAATTCAGAAGTCAGTTGCAATATCTATCTTACCCCAGGCTGTTCATCCTATTAAAGCCTTATTTTAAACTTAAGATGTGTTTTGCCCTGCTCTGTGTGTGTTTTTTACTACTGTACTGGGTATTAACTAATTTTTAGAAGTAGAGGCAGGAAATACATTACAAGTGAAATAAAATGTTTTAATTAAACTGTAATATTCTCATGCTTAAAACTGAATTATTTTTTGTTTAGCTTTAACATTCATTCATTCATTCATTCAATTTAACACACACTAAGCATCTATGGGCAAGGTGCTCTAAGTCCTCTGCATGAAGCAAATCTGTGTAAGACAAAGAAGGAGCATGAGATATTTGTACACATATTTAAAATGCAAGCTATCAAATGTCATATAAGAAGAAACAACAAATACTACAAAAAGTACAGATGAAGGAAGGATTCTTCAATCTACTAAAAAGCAAGAGTATTTTTGCGAGAGTTTTAAAGGGAGAAAGTGTCATCTTTTGGACCCAGAAAAACACTGGCTCATATATCAGCTATTAAATACCTTGATTGCTAAGAAGATACACCTTGAAAAATAACATAACTATACTTTCAGTAGTTGGGATAAATGCTGTGGTAATTGCTGTATGAATCATGAAAGAATGTCTACTCAGCTTTTTGGGCTACATTAAATATTTCCATGATGTTTTTCACATTATTTCTTTTACAACAAAACTTTATATTTTCACGTCATAATTTCTTTGAAATCAAAGCATATTTACCATTAAACCACACATAATCATATTTAGTATATCCTTAGGAATTCCTGGCTTTAGCACTTTTCTGAAACAAAAAGCATCATTTCTCCTATCACAGGATCTTAAAACAATGTTTTAATGGCATACACGCTAATTCAAATGGATAAAAAAACTATTCAAAAAATGTTAATCGAGTCTTTTATTTTAATATCAGTATTTCCAGAAGAATAAAAATTATGATTCTAATGTATGTGAATATCAGGATTACTTCAGTTATTCAATTATATAGTATTTTATTTTCTTTTTGAAGGCAAATGTACTTAATAGTAAACTGGGAGTGGCAAGGAGAAGTTATTTGTTGCTATTGAGAATAATGATGAGAAAGAATGGACATAAATTGAAATAACAGGAGTCAGAATTTGATTCATAATGCTAACGGCTATGACACTCAGACCATAAACCAGAGGAGATGGCATAGTCTTTTTAAAATTATCTTTAAAAAACAATTTGGAATTCAGATCAATCTACACATAGAGTGACAATAAATGAACTAATAGTTCTACCTGTTCTCTGGCAGTACTGAATTTATACATTTGGGAAACTTGTCTGGATTTATATAAATGCAAACTTAAGTTTCTACTCACCGAACTTTCAACTGTATCAGAAGCATTATCTTCCACAAAATACATTCCGCATTTTCCTGTAGAAAGTAATTAGATATGAGTTTAAGAATATATGTGCACTATTACCATACATGATTAAAATCATGACCTCTGGAGTCAGGTGGCCTGAATTTACATGCCATAACCCAGAAATAGTTCTTGACAATAAATATTTTTTAACAGTATCCATGAGATCTTGGGCAAGTTATTTAATCTCTATCTAAATTTCCTTGTAAGAAAGGGTTGGGGAGGGAGAGGACTCTATTTCCCAGGGTTCTTGTGGGAATTAAATTAGACCATATGTAAAATGTTTATCAATAGTGCCTGGCACTTAGTGAGAAAAAAAATGTTGGGTATTTATTATTACCAGCATTCTTCTTACATTAATAGCATATTAATTTACTTTATTTTGTCACACACTAACTGAAGTCAAGTTGCAAACCATGGATCAGAAATCCTGGCCTTCCTTTTAGAAGCACAATAGAGAATATAAATTATGAACAATCTCAAGATGGATATATTTCTTATGCACAGGTACATCTGTTAATATTGTTAATTACCAATAGTTCTTCATTTTAGAAATTGTTTTTAGAAAGTAAGATCGTCATTTCTTCACATTCTTGAATCATATGTATAAAACGTTAAGGCAAAATAACCTCTGTGATGTTAGAGAAAGTTTGTCTGACTTAATGGCAATGTGTCAAACAATGCTTCAAATGATGTAAGAATAAAATAAGGCAGTGTGAATTCATGTGTAAAATTTCAAAACGTGTCTTACCTAATAACAATTCACCAGCTGTCTCTCTAGATGGTGCAACACTGACACATCTTCGATTCACTCTGTCAAAACATTTAAAATTACTGTGATTAAATGTTTTGACCAATTTTAGAGATCATAAGCTTTATTTCACCTAGTAAGAAATTTCAGCAAAGCAGATTAGAATTTCAAAAGCATGAGCTGTCTTGTCCAAACCCACATGAAAATAGTATCTCATTTTTTAACATTCAAGTAGAGGAGAAAATAACTGACAATTTTAGAAAAGGCTAATAATCCATATACCCTGTATGCAGAATACAGGTATTCAGTTATTTAAAAGAGACTTCAATATTCTATATTTTCCAGTAAATAAGCAAATATTGGTTCATACCTCTGATATTTCGAACACATAAAAGAAGCCTGTATGTATTCTAGCAAAAACCAGAGATATAAAGTCAGAGAAGTTCCTCTACTCTTTAGACAAGTCACTTAACCTTGAGTCTCAGTTTTTCATCTATAAAATGGGTATGATAACAATCACCACTACTGCAACAATAATGATAATATATCAATAATTAACATATACTGAGCCATTTAATACTCAACAATGCTATGATACTTTGGGTATTATTATCTTCTTCATGTAACAGATAAGGAAACAGACAGAGAGGCTAAGTAACTTGCCCAAGATCAGACCATTTGTAAGCGGAGGGACGAGAATCTGAACTTTTAATTACTACACTAGGTTGGCTCTCGATGATGTCAGCAACTGTGCTCTTTCACAGAGCTGTTAGAAAAGTCAATTCCAAGCACATGTATGTGCAAACAAGGGCCAGAGCAGGATAATGGATGTCCAATGAATCTTGCAATGAAAAATATCTTTTCCTTTTGGATTTTGGGCATTTAGCCTTGTCCTCCCTTGAGCCTGTTTAGGACCTTTCCTAAAGCCCCAGCATTATCTAAATAAACACTACAATAAACAATTAAAATCTTTAACTCCTTCAACAAAAGAGAAAACATCTTATGGATGCAACTTTACCTTATAGACTCGCTTGCAGCTTTGTCTTTTACAGTAGAAGAGAAAGAAGAATGAGTTTTGTCTTCAAATAGATAAGAAAGTGGTGGTTTGACCACATCTGTTGAAGAAAAAAGCACATATAATCTTTATCTAATGACCACAGTTACCTGCTATATTTATATATAAATATATAAGTCAAGAAGCAAATATTACCTTCTGATTTTTGTCTATCCCTAAGGAGATACTTATTTGGAATAGTTAGGTAACATCTCTGTAAACGCCTCCTCTCTCGATTTGGTCCTTCTGTTGGATCCAACTGCCATGAAGTTGGATAATAGATAGGGTCATACCAGACTGCTCTGCAAGCAAAAACAGGATGTTTTAAATGGCAGTCTGAAGTACTTCTGGTTAAAAAAAATCATTATAGAGACTGAATAAATAGATCAAAATTGATCTACTAAATTAAAAAAAAAACACAATAGTTTATATAATTAGTTTAGGGAATGTGTATACATAGTATGAAAGAATGAAAGAGTGTTCTCCTCTCTTGAATCCGAGTCTCCCAGTTCCTTGTCTGGAAGCATGCTTTACCACCAGCTTCTTGTCTCTATTAAATTTTTAAAAAGATAAATCACGACTACTCTCAATGCTTTTTAGCAACATGTTGGATTTAATATGACTAGCTAAAAAAAAATCCATTTTCCAAATTAAGTTTTTACATTTCCCATTTTGCCTACTATCTAATGTAACAAAATTAGTTCATTTTTGAAACATATAAATTATATTCATATATTTAAAAGTAAATCTTTTATTTTATTTTATTATTATTATTTTTTGGGGGGGCAAGGAAAGTGACTTTATTCTGAAAGCCAGCAGATTGAGAAGATGGGATACTCATGTCCTAAAGAACCATCTTAGAAGTAAATATTTAAATGAAAGAAAATAGAACCATATAAAATATATTTTTATAAATAGATAAGAGAAAAAAATCACCCTTAATCCTATTACCCTAATCATACCAAAATACTGGTAGTGGTTATTTTCTTTCATATTCTAAAATTGCAGTTATAATTATTATGTATCTACATTTCTATAGCTTTCCTTCTTTCACTGATTAAAATCTTTATTATCACCATTTAAAATGGTTGATACTGCACTAAGTGTCTGCATCATGATGTAGCTCCTCTGTATTCCTATTATTATATATTTAAGTTATTTCCAATTCATTCATTAGCATAAATAATGCAGACATGAACACCTTTTCTTTATTGTATTTCCATATTTTGAGTATTTTCCCTAGGACAGAATCACTAAAATTGGGTAACGGGAGCTAGGAGTAAAATGTTTGTATTGATATATATTGTCAAAGTGTAAATGCCAGCAAAGCTCTGACCAAGGACTAGGATACATTTCTTCCTGCTGTGGATATTAGCACCTAAAAAAAATTTTGTGACATGAAGGGTAGAATATGGTATCTGAAGGTTTTGAAAAACCAGATTAGGCTGTAGCCATATTGAATTATTTCCCCATCTGTTATTAATTCTATTTGTCTTATGTGAAGAGCGTATTCATGTCTTTGCTCAAACTTTTGGAATCTTATGTTTCACACTTTTAAGTCTGCAAGAGTTTTTAAAAGAATAAAAATATCAACTCTTTGATATATTTACTGAAAACAACTTTTCATGTTTTACTGTTTTTCTTCTTTCTGGTGTCTTCTATTGCATTTGAGATTAGAAAGTTATCCATCCATCAGAGAGTTGATAAATACCTTATTTTCTTCTACTTCATAAACTTTTAGAATTTAATTCTTTTGTTCACCTGGAATTTGCTTTAGTGCATAATGTTCAGTGAATTTTAGCACCCCAAAGCAATACTAATCAGTTTTCTTAGCCAAATTTAGAGAACAATACTTTAATATTCCTCTTTTCATTGTGATACATATTTTAAATTATATTAATGTCTTAGCTAGGAAAAGGTCTCTTTCCCAACTATCCTGTTTTCCAATGATTTCTCTATTCTTCTGCAAAGATCGTATTTTAAAATTAAAGCCAATACACAGATTTTACTATCTGGAAGAGCTAGTGTCTTTCTTTTTTTTTTAGGAGAGGAAGGAATAGGCTTTTATTCAGAGATAGAGTGACAGGACAGAGCTCCCGGCTCACGCAAGGAGGGGGACAAAAGAGTCCACGGCTAGTGTCTTTCTTATTACCTTTCCTCTCCACCAAGAATTAAGAAAAAAATTCTCATAGGATTATTTTTCCAGATGAAACAAATCACAAGTGATTAAACAAAAAAAATATTTAAAGTAATGAGATAATGTTATGAAATCTTTATTCTGGATTGAACATATTTTAACATCAGTTTATAAAATATTCACACAAGACAACCCACTTTGCTCACCTGTCATGCGTCAGTTGTTGAATGAGTTCCTGCCAATATCTGCTGGCACTCAAATCTACTTTATACATTCCTCTGATATGCTGGATCACCTTTTTTCTCTCCATTCCTTGGGAGAGAGACACTGCCTGGGTGATATCTGCAGCTATTTTAGATATATCCTTTGCTTTTGAATCAAGGCGCTGAAATAGACTAAACAAACAACAAGATTATCCAGATGTTAAGCATTTGTGAAACATTAAATGTGTATCAAAACATGATACTTTAAAAGTGTACGTGAAATCTAAGGGATTCCTAAAACACGACTTTTAGAACACATAAAATCCTACCTTTGTTGATTATTATTAACTGTTTTCTGCCAGGTAGCTTTATTCATACCTTCTTCAGCTTCATATTTCTTTTGTTCCTAAAAGATTTAGATAATATCCTATATAAAACTTATTATTTATCATTTAACATTGGCACCGAGCCCAACAAAATTATTTTAAAACCAAGTTAACAAAGGAAAAAATATTGTCCACAGGAGACCAGAATATTAGAATACATTAATGTTTTAAACTGTTATAATTCCCCTTTGCTTCCACACAATTTGGGTCACAGAAAGTGGGGGAGAATAGTTAATCAGGTTGCCAAATCTGATGGGTTTTCATAGTTGCTTGCTTCCTTACTTTGCTCTTTCATTAAAGAATCTATAACTCAAGGTTGATGTTTCAACTTATGACTAAAAATGTTTCCTTCACTGAGAGCTACTGATAATGAATAAGGATGACAACAGGGAATAAAATGCTCCTTAAAATAAGCCTGTATGTTCTCTCATAGTAAAAAAGCGATATAAAGAAAAAGCAATTATTTCAAATTCATCATCAATGATACACTGTAATTTTAAAATATCTTTCAATATTTAATGGGGTCTCCTAAGAAAACCGTGTCTTATGGTTTCACTGACTCACCTCTTTGATCATTTTAATAAGGTCTGATTTTGTTGATGCACTGAGAGGGATGCACTTATGCCCACATAATTTTAAAGCATTCATAAGCAGCTCTGCTGTATCTAGTTCTTCTTCAGTCAATTCATCTTGGTGATTATGTATCAACTCTGATAAATACAAAACTAACTTGGCTCCATGCTTCAAAAAAAAGTAAAATTGTTTTTAGTCATGAAGGATTTTTATTCTTACATTATGTTATTTAACAGTAATTAAATTAAATTATATTGCTAGATTTATTTAGTTGAATCTGGTTTGAATAAATCAGCTAAAAAAGACACTTTGGGGACAACTGAATAAATTTGATTATGCATTGGATCATTGGATGTATGACAACATGAGGGTGTTTACTAATTTTGTTAGATATAATATGTTATGGTTCCATAAGACAATGACTTTGAAAAATGTCATGGTATTTCTATAATTTAAAATACTTTAGAAAAAGAAGAAATGATGTCAACATAATAAAAATATTAACAAATGTTAAATCTTAGTGGTGGTTATATGGTATTTATTATACTATTCTATTTTCTTTAGTATATTTGAAAATTTCCATTGTAAAAGAGAGAAAGAGAGGAAAAGAAAAGGAAGGAAGGAAGGAAGGAAATAAAAGAAGGAAAGAAAAAGTAAGCAAGCTTTTGGGGAAAGAATTGGGAGAGGATTTGCTAAAGGAATACAGAAAATATGCTTAGGATAAAGGAAAGTAATTCTTAACTTTTCTCATAGAAAAACTGAACTGGAAGGGAAACTTCCTATAAACTGTAAGGTAAGAGAATTATGCTTATTCTTTCTCCTTTGAAATCTGCTTGGAATAGAAGTTGTGAAAATTTCAGAACAAAAACCTACTTCTGAATTAGTTTGTAAGTATTCATGACTCTCTAGGGAGAACAAAACGTGAAAAACTCTAAAAGCAGTGGGACCTCAGCACTCAGTTCCCAGAGGAGAGTTGGTTTAGGCCAGTCTTTTACAAACACTCTAAAATTACAGTATTACTGAAGGTAACTCAGTGCAAACCTGAACCAAACTTCAAGTCATGATTTTTAAGTGGTCCTTCTGTACTATTTCTCTTACACCTGACTGTTATGTGTATATTATGTATTATTTAGACATTTATTTTGCCAAGTTAAAGGATAATTTTGATTTTCAAAAATTTGCATTCATACAAATACCACTGCATTTTGGCTTTATGACATTTTAAACTGTGAACTATATTAAATGTCAAAAATGGATTTTAGAATGCATTACATTTTGGGTTATTTAAATTAACATGCTGAATAACATCTTGTCATTTCCCAAAAGCGTAAGATTAACATACGCGATGATAAAAATAGCAAAGTGCATTTTAATGCCACATTTCAAATTAGTCAGTAGACAGCTGCTACCAGACCAAAAGAGAAAAATGAGCAGACTCTGTATGAGTAAAAGACCTGACAAGTTGGTAAATAAAGAGAAATGGTAAATGACTAGAATATTTTCATGTGTGTCTTAAAGGTAATGTTCTTGATATAACTCTAAAAATATTTCAGTTTAGTATTTAATGACATTCTAAAACCACCTTGAAAAACTATCAAAAATGTGTTTATTCATTCTGAATATCCAACAAAACACATGATTTTCTTAGATACTGAAGCTGTTTCTCATATATCACTTTAACATAGTCTGATCAATCATATATTGGTTGATTAATAGAACTAGAAAAAGTATTATTTGGGATAGATGAAAAAAGTCTCGTTTCACCCCTCAAAAACTGATTTAAGGAACTGAATCTATTGAAACACAGATCCTTAGAAAATAGTAAAATGCTAATATGTGTAAAATAAAAATTTCAATAAAGTTTTTAAAAAGGAAAAGTTCTTAGTGGACTAAACGGACTAAGTGGACTTAGTGGACTAAGCCACATTTGAAGGTGGCACACAGTGAGCTGGGTATATGGATAAATGGGCAGAATGGGTACACAAACAGACAAAGGAGAAGAGATAAGGCTGAGTGAACAGCATGACTAGAGCAGCATGTCAGGGGGAATACACAGGCTGTGAAGAGGTTACAAGAGACAAAGATGACACTATCCTGAAAAGAGAGTTACAGACTGGAGAATTAATCAGACTCAAGTTGTAACATTAGAAAATAAGCCTGGGGCCTTAAAAATTAAGCAGATTACAAGTGGAATACAGCTTGTAGGCAGCTATATAAAGGCATGAAAAGATCTCTATATATTGCTATGGAATGATCTCTAGGATATATTGTTGGTTGAAGATAGAAAAATGCAGAAGAGTGTGTATAGTTTGCTCTTTGCTTTGTGTTGAGAAGTGGAGGAGATAATATATACACCGTGTGTGTGTCTGTGTGTGCATGCACAGATTTGCTTTTCTCTCCAAAAGAAAAAAAAAAGAAAATTAAGATGTTTACCTACAGGGAAAGGGAAGAATGAGGGGAGGGCATAGAGATAAAAGCTAGAACCTCTCAGAATGTGCTGTTTCACAGTTTTGATTTTGAAACCATGTAGATATTTTACATAATTAAAAACAAAATTAAACAATTAAAAACCCAATGGAATCTCTAAACATAGAAAACAAACAAAAAAAAGGAGCTAACTATTCATTGCAGTTGGTGGCATAACGAAATAGAGAAAATTACTGCTTTTACAATATAGTATTTTCATTGTCAATCCACAGTGGCATCCTAAGGACAAAAAGAACCACAGAGAAATCTTAAATTGTATTCAGTGGGTTTGTGATAATGTTGCTCATATTTATATATATATGTATACACACACACACACACACACACACACACACACGAGTATAAAGATAAAGCAAATAAATAATTATGATAAAGTCATCGTGAATCATTTAAAATTGCCCACAAAACAAAACCTAGGAATAAACCTAACCACGGAGGTGAAAGACATGTACTCTGAACACTATAAGACACTCATATGAGAGAAATTAAAGAAGACACCAATAAATGGAAATCTATCCGATGCTCATGGATAGGAAGAATTAATATTGTCAAAATGGCCACCCTACCCAAAGCAATTTATAGATTCAATGCAGTATCTATCAAAATACCAATGGCATTTTTCAATGAACTAGAGCAAATAATCCTAAAATTCATATTGAACCACAAAAGACCCTGAATAGCCAAAGCAATCTTGAGAAAGAACAACAAAGCTGGGGGTATTAAGCTCCCTGACTTAAAGGTATACTACAAAGCTACAGTTATCAAACCAGTATGGTATTGGCATAAGAAAGGACCATTAGGTCAACAGAATAGAGACCCCAGATATAAACCCACACTTATATGGTTAATTAATATATTATAAAGGAGCAATAAATATATAATGGGAAAGAGAAATTTTCTTCAATAACTGGTGTTGGTAAAACTGGACAGCCACATTCAAGAGAATGAAACTGGACTCCTAACACCATACACAAAAGTAAAGCCAAAATGGATTAAGGACCTAAATGTATGACATGAAACCATAACGTTCTTAGAAAAAAACATAGGCAAAATCTCTTGAACATAAATAAGCATGAGCAATTTTTTTCCTGGACACATCTCGTTGGGCAAGGGAAACAAAAGCAAAAATGAACAAGTGGGGCTACATCAAACTAAAAAGCTTCTGTACAGCAAAAGACACCATCAACAGAACAAAAAGGCAACTTACAGTATGGGAGAATATATTCATAAATGATTCATCTGATAAGGGGTTCAATCCAGAATAAAGAACTTACATGCCTTAACATTAAAAATACTAATAACCTGATTAAATAATGGGCAGAGGACCTGAATAGACATTTTTCCAAAGAAGAAATATGGGTGGCTAACAGGCACATGAAAAGATACTCCACATCGGTAATCATCAGGAAAAATGCAAATCAAAACCACAATGAGATATCACCTCATATCAATCAGAATGGCCACTATCCAAAAGACAAGAAATAATAAGTGTTGGTGAGGATGTGGAGAAAACCTTGTTGGTGGGAATATGAAATGGTGCAGCCACTGTGGGAAGTCATATGGAAGTTCCTCAAAAAACTAAAAATAGAAATACCATACAACTCAATAACTCCCCTTCTAGGAATTTACCCGAAGAAAACAAAATCCCTGATCTGAAGATATATGCACCACTATGTTTATTGCCTCATTATTTACAATAGCCAAGATATGGAAGCAACCAAAATGTCCATCAATAGATGAATGGATAAAGAAGAAGTGGCACATATACACAATGGAGTATTATTCAGCCATAAAAAAGAAGGAAATCCTGCCATTTGTGACAACATGAATGGACCTAGAGGATATTAAGCTATGTGAAATAAGCCAGGTGGAGAAAGACAAATACCATATGATTTCACTTATTTGTGGAATCTAAAAACAAAACAAAACAAAATGAGCAAAATAGGTGCAGACTCACAGGCACTGAGAAGTGACTGGTGATTACCATGAGGGAGGGGCTGGGTGGTAGGTGGAGAGAAATATGAATTGGTCACAGGGATCGTAGTACAGCATGGAGAATATAGCTAAAGGCTCTGTAACATCTTCCTATGTTGACAGATAGTAACTGCACTAGTGGGGGTGAGGATTTAAAAATATGGGTAACTGTTGAATCACTGTGGTGTATACCTGAAACCAATATAAGATTGTATATCAACTATACTTCAATTTAAAAAAAGTCATCAGGGTTCAGAATTATCAACATTAATAAAAAGAAATAAAAATACAAAATACAAAAAAAGTGAAAGTGTCAGATGAACTCATGATTTTTTAAAAAAAAGATACATATTTCCTAGCTTTGTCCATTAAACAGGCTGAGAAGTGACAATCCAACAGAAGCGAGGATACCTAGTCCCTAGATATATAGTCTCTAAATACAATTATCTCAATCAAAGGAAATGGGAGCTTCCTGAGGGGAAAAGCTTGGTTCTAGGTCTGGAAAAGGAAATGTATAAGATGACCCTGGGGCATTCTTCTGCTTCAGAAAGCAAGGAAGTTAATCACATTAACTTGTTAAAAATTAAAAAGGTCATATTAAAAGAACACACAACTTGAATCTACAGAGGTGTTCAACTGAATATCAAACAGAATTGTAAATGTATAAAAAATACCATAATGGCATCTCAAAAATAAAAACCAATATAAAAACTAAAGGTTGCTAGGGTATTAATTCATTATTCTAAAAATTAATAAATAGGGGGAAAAAAACCTTAACTTTCCTACTTAGACTGTATTTTAGGGTAGCAAATATTTGATAAGGGTATCTTCTTCCTTATAGAAGAACCAGAGCTAATAGATGCTGGTGCAATGAGAAACTTACAGAAATCACCATTTTGCAGCTCATAGTGAAAAAGTGGATTTTGGCAACTAACATCGATGGCTGCTAAAACTATTAGGTTAAAGATGGAGGGTGAGCTTTATAATGGATGGATCAGGCTGACACTCAAATTCGAAAAGCAGGCCAACCAGACAGACTCTGCCTCTTGCAGTGACGTAATAGAAAATGCAAAGCACTCCTAATAAAATATTCTTTAAACAACAAACACAAAAACAAATACAAAATCAAGAGCTGGAATCCTGTCAGGCCCCTGAGATCTAGAGCCACAAGGATACAATCTGCCAAATCCAGAATGTAAGAAATCCTACAGAACAAATGACTGAGTTTTGTCGATAAATATATGACATTAAAAAAGATGGTTGGGGAGGGAAGTGGCTGTAAATTATAAGGATTTAGCACACGTCAAACAAATGCAATGTGCAGGCTTTGTTTGGGTTCAGAATCAAGTAAACTATTAAAAAAATGATAAGGAAATTAGGAAGATTTAAACACCGACTAGGTATTAGATAATAAAGAATAATTGTTAATATATGGAGTGTAATAAGTTGAAAAAGAGTCTTTTTGGTCAGAGATAGATACTGAAGTATTTACAGGTAAAATGATTTGATATTTGACATCTGTTTCAAAATACTGCAAAGAAAAATTCAAGCTGGCCAACAGTCATGTGATTTTTTTATTTCTGCCAACGTTTAGGTATGTTTGAAAGTTTCCATAATAAACTGAAAAAAATCAGGTACAGTAACTTGGTCTTTAGACGGAGAGGAGGTGACAGTAATGACCGGAGCATAAGGGGTCAGAGTCTGAACTAGGATGGGGAAGGCAGACAACAGAGAAAGACAGCTAACTAAATGACTGGCTTTGGTAATGAAATGGATTCAAGAGGGAGGAAAAATCAACCATAGTTCCAAGTTTCAAGATGAAATCAGTAAAGCTTCCACTGACAGAAATGGAACAGTAGAGAAGGGACATTGGTATGAGGAAAAGAGAAGTGTTCCCACCAGGGTTGGATTTTGATGGATTGCAACTTTGCTGAGTATAAAGGAATGAAAGACCATCACTTCAAATTCTCCACAGAAGGAAAAATTATGGGGCTGGACATGCGTCTGCCTGAGGAGAGGGAAGACAATGCGCTTTGTGCTCGAGTCATAATACTGGGAAGAGCACCCAAATGTATCACTTCAAAACTGCAACCTTTTGGTTTCCAATATGATATATTTGAGTTCACAGGTATTAAAGGGGACACCTGTCCTTTCTTATATATCATCCACTTCTTTATTTACAGGGGTATAATTTCATACAATAAAGCATATAGATATTAAGTGTTTGTTTCTATGAGTTTTGACAACAGCATATATCTAGGTAACCACTACACAACATAAGAAATAGTACATTTTTATCACCCCAGAAAGCTTCCTTAATGCCCCTTTCCAATCAATCAATTCCTCTTCTTGCTGCCCACCTCCACACAGAGACAACTACTGTCCTGAATTCTATCATCGTATCTTAATTGTGCCTGTTCTTAGGCTTCATCTGAATGGAACCTTAGGATGTGTATACTCTCTCGTGTTTGGTTGTCCCTTTCATCAACACAGTGTTTTTGAGCTTCATCTATAATGGCAGGTGTATCAGTAGTCTGTTCCTTTTTAGTACTGTAAAACAGTCTATTGTATAAATATATCACAATTTGTTTATACAGTCTCCTGTTGATAGACATTTGGGTTATTCCAATTATTGGCTATTGGTAAAAAGGCTGTCATGGATATTGTGCAAGTCTTTTTATGGACATATGTTTTAATTTCTCAGAAGTAAATACATAAAAATGGAATTTTAGGGTCACAGGTTAAGTGCATATTTAATTTTATAAGAAACGGCTAAACAGCTCTCTAAATGGCGGCACTATTTAAACTCTCCATCTATCACTCTTCAAGCAATAGATTTTATAGACTCTGAAATTCTTTTATGTACTTTATTTGGTCATGCCAAGTGATCAGCAATTTTTTTCTATTTTAAAGTGCTGTATTTTTTTAAATGTCATATTTACTGTTACTTGAACCATTCAGTATAGATGCTTCATGAATAATATTATCCTTAAAAAAGTCTCCAAACAGTTCTTAAAGAAAACACTTCAGTATTTAGTAACAAACTACAAAGGATCTTGTAAGAACTCAGACACAGAACTTCTTAATTTAGGCAGTGGAAAATGGAAAGGAAAATAAACAGAGAGGCCACATTGAGTCTGGTATAGAGCATCTGAAGAAAAGAACTCAGGTGGTATTTGTCTGGTAAGAAAACTATATTTATGATGTTTGGCATGAAAATACAGTGTATTTTCAGTTCTTGTTTTGCAGTTTTACATCTCACCAGTAGCTTTTACGTAGGAAATGCTGAGATACTTACTTGCAGGGATGGACTAAGACAGTCTCGTAATATATCCTGATGATTGGGTTCACGAACTATTTCAAAAATTTGCTTTCTCTCTTGCAAAGGATGGGTTGGTGACAAAATATACACTAGTAATCTCCCAAGCTGCATTCGGAAGGTTTCCTTACAAGACAATAAGATCTTAGTCCACTGCTGCTTGGAACCACTGGTTTTACCTGAACCCTTAAATCAGAATAAGAATAAATTAAGATAACACTTCTTAAGCAATAATATACTAGCCTCAGCACAGCCTTAAAGATCATGGAAGGTGTTTTGTTATAGATATTTTTTAAATAGTCAAATTAGAAAGACATATACATCCATACAAATAGGTGTTTAAAAGAGATGGAGGCACACCAATATTTACAGGACCATTGTTCTAAATAGTCAAAAGGTGGAAACAATCCAAATGTCCATTGATGGATGAATGGATAAACAAAATGTGGTATATACACAAAATTGAATATTATTCAGCCTTACAAAGGAATAAGGTTTTGGTACATGCTTCAATATGGATGAGCTTGAAAACATAATGCTAAATGAAATAAACCACATCAAAAGGACAGATACTGTATGAAATATTATATGATAACATATGCGATATCTAGAAATAAAATGTATAGAGACAGGACATAGAATAGCGGTTATCAGTGACTGAGCAGTTATTGTTGTCAGGGAGTAATGGGGAGTTAAGTGTTTAATAGGTGCAGAGCAGTTTGGTTTAATGAAAAAGTTGTAGGGATGTATAGTTGGTTGTACAACAATATGAATGTATTTAAAACCACTAAATTGTACCCTTAAAAACAGTTAAAATACTAAATATTATGTATGTTTTACCACAATTATAAAAAAGAAATGAATTAAGAAGCTTAAGTCCTAAGGCTTTTAAAAAATTACACAGGGCTTGGAAATTTTAAGCTAAAAAAAAAACCTCTCAAAGAATAGTTGATAAGCCCACATTGATTTTGTAATATAACATAGAAAGGATTCATAATAAAGACTTGAATTAGTACCAAGATATTAAGTATAATAGTCACAAATTAAGAAAGTTGACCACCAATATTCCTGAAGAAATAACCAAAAGAGCTCATTTCAACTGTGATTCCATTAAGGCTAAGCCAGTCCTGATCAAAACTCCTGTATCTGGTTTGACATTGGAATCAGTACATCTAGAGTTCGGTCTGAGTTTTAGAATCGGCTCTTCTATTACTCTAGTCCTATGGGCCTTGTGTGAATGATTCAATTCTAAGTGAAACCTGCAGACATGAAAATCTAGTTTAGATGTAGAGATTGGCAGAATCATGATTTATGAGTTCTGCTAGAATTAGATTGGCTTTTGGTTCTATGGAGTGTTTTGTTCCCTATGGTCAACAGTAAGTGACCCACAGAAGACCATGTGAGCCAGTGACAAATGGAACTTGACACTAGCCGGTATTCTCTCTGTGATTTTGAAGGTGTTGGATATGTTTAAGCCAAAATCTAAACTTCATAATAATAATTCAAGAGTAAGTAGCTATAAATAAAATCCTTTAACAAGTGGCTATTAATTTAAACTCTCATAGTAATCATCAAAGTCCTACTCTTTTCTAATGCTGATCTTACTAAAGTACAAAATGGCTTTCTTGTTATAGACTTAAAAACCAATGCTGCATGAAGTGAGTCCTACTGGAAAGGATAAATTAGCAACATATATTACTCTATTATTAAAAATCAAGTACTCTGAGTTTCAGAAAACTCTGTGAAATAGAAATATGATTTTGAAAACATATAATATAGACACATGACACCTCTACTCTTTCTGTGTGAATGAACATTTCCCATGTAATTAATATACTTACAACAGATATTTTAAATCCTTCTACCAGATACACAAACATTTCTTTCTGAAATGGGTTGAAAATGGAAGGCTGTTCATGATGAATATTTTCTTCAGAAATTTCAGTCTGGGAAATGGAGGTCTTGCTTTGAGTTGCATTTTCTGGAGTGCTCAAAATGTCAATAATGTCTGGATTAAACTCTTCAAATCAAAAAAAGAATAGAAAATTAGATCACTGCTACCCAGCCATTACAAATGGTAATGATGCTGGTAGAAATACTCTATGTAGCTGATAATTTAGACGTCACAATATAAAAGTGTAGTTGGTTTATCAGATGTAGATACAATATATTAGAGAAAAAGTGAATTCATCTAAGACAACACAGAAATTTAAGCATTCATAAGTCATGCAAGTTTAAATTAAAGATTTACTTTACTAAAGATGAACTACACTGTAAATCAAAGCCATCCTCATGGCTTTACTTTCATTAATTAAACATAAAGACTACATGCTCTTTATTTTAGGTGGATGTGCAGAGCTGTTTCACTGTATGTGCTGTCCCATTAAGTGCTGCGCATATGATAAAAATGGTTCAATTTCAGAGTTTAGTTTAGGGGCCAGGAAATTGGAAAAATTTTTTTAAATCTTGGGTGCATTATGTGAAACCTTCATAAAATTGTATATCAATGATACCTTAATTTAAAAAATCTTGGGTGTATTATGTTTTTCTAGTGATTAACAATTACCATTTTCTTTTTCCTGTCTTCTTGGGGTAATGTGAACACTTTTTAAATTCCATTTTGACTTATCTACAGTATTTTTGAGTATATTTCTTCACATAGCTTTTTCGTGGTTGCTCTAGGTATTATATTTTTTATATAAATACATAAATCATTAACCACTAGAGACATTCAAATTGAAATCACAATTCAACATCACTACACATCTATCTATCAGAATGGCTAAACTTAAACATAGTGAAAACTCCAAATATTGGTAAGGATGTGAAGAAAACTAGATCATTCATACATTGCTTGTGGGAATGTAGAATTATACAGTTACCCTGGAAAAGTTTGGCAGTTTCTTAACAGGAACAAAATACATGACTACCATACAATCCAGCAACTTCACTCCTGGCCATTAATCCCAGAAAAATGAAGACATATTCATGCAAAAACCTGCATGTAAACATTTACAGCAGATAGCTTTATTTGTAATAGCCCCAAATGGGAAACAATCCAGATGGTCTTTCCACACATGGATGGCTAAACAAACTGGGACATCAATACCATGGAACACTGCTCAGCAGGAATAAACCATTGATGATTCTCCAGAGAATTATGCTGAGTGAAAAAACCCAATACTAAAAGGCTACATACTACATCTATCTACATAACATTCCCTAAAGGAAAATACAGAAATGGAGAACAGATTGGAGGTTTGTAAGGAAGGGGTGAGGGTGGGTGGAAAGTGGATATGGCTATTAAAAAGGCAACAAAAGGGATCCTTGTGATAGAAATGTTCTGTTTCTTGACTGTATCACTGTCAATATTCTAGTAGTGATACTGGACTACAGTTTTGCAAAATCCATTAGGGCAACTGGGTAAATGTCATATGGGATCTCTATAGTGTTTCTTAACAACTGTGAACCTAAGAAAAGTTAAAAAAATATACAAGTGTTCTACTGTTTTAAACTCAACGGTAAATCTAGTCCAGCTTTTAATACATTAAAAAGTAGACCTTTATTCAAGACTATTAGTTGCAAATAAGAAATTCTTTCAATAGTGTAGATGTTAAGGTTGTTGATGCTGTTTAAAGATTTGAAACCTAATCAGTTCCCTTGTAAATTATTTTCCTTTTAATTCAATATCTGAGTAAGAACATATCTATTGTCTAGTTTTACCTTGATAAACGATCCTGTTAACTGCTAAGACAGTGAGCCTCTGCAGTCTCTGTGCAAGTTCTGCTTCGGTCGCCTGGACAGGGTTCTCCTGGCTCATTCTCCTTTGCATCATCATATGAAGTTCATCACTTGCCACTGAACGCATTTTCATCATAAGAGAGTCAGTTTGAGCAAGAGGAAATTTTCGAGGACCTTGCAGTATACAAATTAAAATGTCAAATGTCTATAAATTAAGGATGAAGGAAGCTACTTTTGCTGCAAATTTTTGATTATCAGACCATGAAAAGTATCTTATTTAGAATAAAGTTAATTAACCCAAAGGAAATAGAGTGATTAAGAGAAAGTGATGTTTCTCCCTCTTTGAAGAAGTGTAACAATACTTGAGTTCAAAGTCCTAAATAATAATGCTGAAGCTTAGTAGGATGTACATTATTTGGCAAAATTTGAGTCTTCTGATAAGTTCAAAGAATTAGAAGGATGTATATAAGTAGTCCAGAATGTTTTGACAAAACATTTTCAAATACTGTTTCACTTCCTTGTATTCCAAAATAATCAATAGGTTTTTAAAGCACATGGTGCTTTAGTAAGCACATTACTATTTCTGGATAATAATCATTCTCGAATTTCATAAAGTACTTTTGAGAAGTATACAGTTACATAGTAGAAATCAGATGAAAGTGAAGAGATCAGAAAAGATGAATATAATTCTGGAGATTTGCTATTAAAATGATTTGGTGCACATTACTTGAAATTCAACCCTACAAAAGCATTTCCCAAGAAATGTTTCATCAGACTGAACAGGTAGGAGTGGCATGCCTGCACCATTACTGCACCTGCTCTGAGAGGCACCACACAGGTAGTGGATCCAGGAGAAAACAGGGGTACTGAGTCTTGATTTAATGGGCTGAAGGAAGGAAGTTGACCATAGGAACGAAAATGACGCCTTGGCAGGTGAGGAATAATGGAGTCCTTCATTAGGATTGAACCTTTATTTTAAATTATGAAAACATACATCAGTCTCCAATAAATAGCCTCTGCAAACATTACCTACATGCAACTAAATTATAATAGTTTTTAATGAATCATCCTGTAATATAAATATATTAATAGCATTTTTAATTGTCCAGTATTTTTGGTGATCAGTATTTTTAATCAGTTAATATATTTTGGTGGGTAGAGTCACCTTTGAGACAAAAATAAAGCAAATAGAAAAAAAGGTTCATATCTGGACATATTCAGGAATAATATTGTCAGACTATGTCCTTAGTTTAAGCAGATTCTTCTTAATGTCTATATCTCTGACAGCTTTCATACTGTATAAGCAGCTGGTAATCATATGAGAGGCACAGCAATGTGTATTTGAGTAAGGAAATGTTAAATCTTCTCTAGTACTAGGTTCTTTAAAAAGTGGTAGGGTATTTCAGCAGTCATACCGAAATAGCTACACCAAGCTGGTGTGGCCTCAGGTACACCTCTTTCTACACCTCAGTTTTCTCATATGTAAGATGTGGACTGGAAAGTAAAGTAGAGACTATTTCATAGGCAGATATTGTCACTATCTGACACTACATTAAATATATTTGTGTATAGGTTTATTGACTATTTTATCCAGTAAAATATAAGTTCCATGAGAGCAGATAAAATAACAACTGGTATATGGCTGATGCCAAATAAAAATTTGATGGTTGAATCAATGGATAAAGAGGGTTGTTTTGTGAATTAAATAAAATAATGGAGGTAAAACACAATGCCTATTTCATAGAAAGAATCAAAAGATGTCAATAGTTGGTATTGTTATAATGGTTAAAATATAAAGGAAATTCATTTGTATGTGAATAATATTATTAAGGATCCACATTTATATATATATATACACATATATATTTACTTATGGCAGTGGAAATAGTTGTGTAGCAGTTTAAATAATACCCTGATGCTTACTTCTACCTTCATGTATTAAAGTGATGACTAAAGTTTTCACATTGTTAATCAGATAAGTAAAAATATACATACAGAAGAATATACACTACAACCCAATTTATAATAGCAAAAAAAAAAACAAGTAAAAAAGAAAAACCATGTTTGAGAATCCATCAACATGATCTACTTCATCAACAAAAAGGACAAAAAACACATGATCACCTCCTTAGATGCTGAAAAAGCCTTTGACAAAATTCAACATCCATTCATGATAAAAACTATCAGCAAGATGGGTATAGAGGGCAAGTACCTCAACATAATAAAGGCCATATACGACAAACCCACAGCCAACATCATATTTAACAGCAAGAAGCTGAAAGATTTTCTTCTAAGATCAGGAACAAGACAAGGATGCTCACTCTCCCCACTTTTATTCAACATTGTACTGGAGGTCCTAGCCATGGCATCAGACAACACAAAGAAATAAAAGGCATCCAGATTGGTAAGAACAAGTTAAACTGTCACTGTTTGCAGATGATATGATATTGTACATAAAAAACCCTAAAGAATCCATTTCAAAACTACTAGAACTAATATTTGAATTCAGCAAGGTTGTACAATACAAAATTAATACACAGAAATCTGTTGCATTCTTATATACTAACAATGAACTAGCAGAAAGAGAAATCAGTAAAGCAGTTCTATTCACAACTGCATCAAAAAGAATAAAATACCTAGGAATACCTATCCAAGGAAGCGAAAGACTTATACCCTGAAAATTACAAGACACTCTTAAGAGAAATCAAAGAAGACACCAATAAATGGAAATATATCCCATGCTCATGGTTAGGAAGAATTAATATTGTCAAAAGGAAATCCTGCCTAAAGCAATCTACAGATTCAATGCAATCCCTATCAAAATACTGACAACATTCTTCAATGAACCAGAACAAATAGTTCTAAAAAATTCATATGGAACCACAAAAGACCCTGAATAGCCAAAACAATCCTGAGAAGGAAGAATAAAGCAGGGATAATTATGCTCCACAACTACAAGCGCTACTACAAAGCCACAGTAATCAAGACAATTTGGTACTGGCACAAGAACAGGCCCACAGACCAACGGAACAGAATTGAAAGCCCAGATATAAACCCACACATATAGAGCCAATTAATATATGATAAAGGAGCCATGGACATACAATGGAGAAATGACAGCCTCTTCAACAGCTGGTGTTGGCAAAACTGGACATGTAAGAGAATGAAACTGGATAACTGTCTAACTCCATACACAAAAGTAAACTCAAAATGGGTCAAAAACCTGAATGTAAGTCATGAAACCATAAAACTCTTAGAAGAAAACATAGGCAAAAATCTCTCAAATATAAATATGAACAGCTTTTTAATTAACATATCTCCTCTGGCAAGGGAAACAAAACCAAAAATGAACAAGTGGGACTACATCAAACTAAAAAGCTCTGTATAGCAAAGGACACCATCAGTAGAACAAAAAGGCACCCTACAGTATGGGAGAATATATTTATAAATGACATATCTGATTAGGGGTCAACATCCAAAATATATAAAGAGCTCACATGCCTCAACACCCAGAAAGCAAATAACCCAATTAAAAAATGGGCAGAGAATCTGAACAGACACTTCTCCAAAGAAGAAATTCAGATAGCCAACAGGCACATGAAAAGATGCTCCACATCACTAACCATCAGGGAAATGCAAATTAAAACCACAATGAGATATCACCTCACATTCAAAAGACAAGCAACAACAAATGCTAGCGAGAATGCAGAGAAAGGGGAACCCTTCTACACTGTTGGTGGGAATGTAAATTAGTTCAACCATTGTGGAAAGCAGTATGGAGGTTCCTCAAAAAACTAAAAATATAAATACCATTTGACATAGGAATTCTACTCTTAGGAATTTACCTGAAGAAAACAAGATCACAGATTCAAAAAGACAATATGCACCCCTATGTTTATCGCAGCACTATTTACAATAGTCAAGATATGGAAGCAACCTAAGTGCCCATCAGTAGATGAATGGATAAAGAAGATGTGGTACATATACAAAATGGCATATTATTCAGCCATAGAAGAAAACAAATCCTACCATTTGCAACAACATGGATGGAGCTAGAGGGTATTATCCTCAGTGAAATAAGTCAGGCAGAGAAAGACAAGTACCAAATGACTTCACTCATCTGTGGAGTATAAGAACAAAGGAAAAACTGAAGGAACAAAACAGCAGCAGACTCACAGAACCCAAGAATGGACTAGTGGTTGCCAAAGGGAAAGGGGTTTGGGAGGGTGGGTGGGAAGGGAGGGATAAGGGGATTAAGGGGTATTATGATTAGCTCACACAATATGGGCAGGGCACAGGGAAGGCACTGTAACACAGAGAAGACGAGTAGTGACTTAATAGCATCTTACTACGCTGATGGACAGTGACTGTAATGGGGTATGTGGGGGGGACTTGATAATAGGAGGGAATGTAGTAACCACAATGTTGCTCATGTGAAACCTGAGCCTAAGATTGTATATCAATGACACCTTAATAAAAAAAAAACCTTTGTTTATCAATAAAAACTAGGGAAGACCATGGCAAATCAATATAATAGATTATTAAGCATACATTAAACATAAAGAATATTTATATTACATGGGAAGATGTCTGAAATATAGTGATTAGAAATAAAAACCAGTTTATAAACAGAAGGTAAACTATGATACCATTTAGGCAAAATTACATCTTTCAGTATATATTTATACTGAAAGAAGACTTCGGGTCTAAGGAATCAGGACTTTGTTCACTGGACAGCAGGGAACCATCAGTGCTGCTGAGCACAAGAATGGTACATGAGTCAGGCCATAAAAAGACTAATCAGGCAATAAAATAGTATCTAACTCCTTTAAGAGTATGAGAACTTGAAATATAGATATGATGAAAGTGTTGCTGAACAAATTTTGGTCTCCCAAAACCATGGATATCTTGGGCTTCACTGAGTTAATCTATTATTCAGAGAACGTGGCATGTGGCGGTTATAGCAGCTGCAGCTGCTGGCCGTCCCACCACTCCTGCTGGCAGTGCAGGGAGGGGCAGAGAGGTTGGAGTTGTCACTTGCCTCAGCAGTTTTCAGTAAACGCTAAGTAAATATATTTAGGAGGAAACAATCCCCCAAAGTAATTAGCACTAATGAGAACTGGTTGTTTTAAATCTTTGAAGGAAGCTTCTGTACAGCAAAGGACACCATCAGTAGAACAAAAAGACATCCTACAATATGGGAGAATATATTCATAAATGACATATGCGATAAGGGGTTGACATCCAAATTGTATAAAGAGCTCACACACCTCAACAAACAAAAAGCAAATAAGCCAATTAAAAAATGGGCATAGGAGCTGAACAGGCACTTCTCCAAAGAAGAAATTCAGATGGCCAACAGGCACATGAAAAGATGCTTCACATCACTAGTCATCAGAGAAATGCAAATTAAAACCACAATGAGATATCACCTCACACCAGTTAGGATGGTCACCATCCGAAAGACAAACAACAACAAATGTTGGCGAGGATGTGGAGAAAGGGGAACGAACCCTCCTACACTGCTGGTGGGAATCTAAACTAGTTCAACCATTGTGGAAAGCAGTATGGAGGTTCCTCGAAAATCTAAAAGTAGAAATACCATTTGACCCAGGAATTCCACTCCTAGAAATTTACCCTAAGAATGCAGCAGCCCAGTTTGAGAAAGACAGATGCACCCCTATGTTTATCGCAGCACTATTTACAATAGCCAAGAAATGGAAGCAACCTAACTGTCCATCAGTAGATGAATGGATAAAGAAGATGTGGTACATATACACAATGGAATATAATTCAGTCATAAGAAGAAAACAAACCCTACCATTTGCAACAACATGGATGGAGCTAGAGGGTATTATGCTCAGTGAAATAAGCCAGGTGGAGAAAGACAAGTACCAAATGATTTCACTCCTCTGTGGAGTATAAGAACAAAGAAAAAACTGAAGGAACAAACAGCAGCAGACTCACAGAACCCAAGAATGGACTAACAGTTACCAAAGGGAAAGGGACTGGAGAGGATGGGTGGGAAGGGAGGGATAACAGGGAAAAGGGGGCATTACAATTAGCACACATAATGTAGCAGGGGTGGGGGGGACATGGGAAAGGAAAAAAAAAAAGCACACTGCAAAATGATATCAACAATACAATCTCACACTTAAGAAAATATGCATGAATGTGTGTATAGGAGAAAGACACAGAATTAACATAGCAGGGTATCATCAGCGGGCTTTTCTGGGGTGATATGCATGAATGGCTTTATTTTATTCTCTTTCTGTATCTGTATTTTCTAAGCTTTTTCCAATGAGTGGTAGAAATATAAACCTTTAGTCACTTTAGTATCATGAACAAATGAACTTCAATGGGTTTTAATAGCCGTATTGCTCAGAAGCAGAGAAGCTTCAGTATTTTGTACCTTTTGTCCCTATCAGGTACAAAGCCAATACAGCTTGACAACAACTTCAGACTAATAGTAAAGAACTAAAACACAGTCTTTTGCAAGTACATGTGTAAAACAATATGAAGGAACTGCAAAGCAACAACTCATCACATATAAAGTAGTATTTTGTAAACTGGATTCACAAAGACAGAATTTAAATAAGGCAGTGCTTAAAACAGGAAGGATTCTTGGGAGAGAGCTCAGAGAGACGGGTCCTGAAGCTATGGATGTGGTCCTGAAGTTACTGCAGACCTGGAACGTGGATGTGGGGAGGACACAAAGGAAGAGTGTAGGTGCTCCTGTCCCAGCAGTCTCTAATCCCTAGCCTCAGTGGATCTGCAAAATGAGAAAATTGGACTGGTGACTTTTAAGGTCGTTTATCAAGTCTAAAATTGGTAGGATTATATAAGCCTCCTATGGCTTACAGTCATTGCATTTACTTAAGAGTGAAAATATAGCCCAGGATAAGAGGCTAAAGGAGTCAGAATAAAAGGAGAATGGCCTAGAAAAAGGACTAAAAGCCCATTAAACACTTTAAAATGACTCAAATAAACAAAAAATAAACAATAACAAACTTGGAGCTATGCAGGGCTCTAAGGCTCAAGTTGATAAAAATGCTAGTATCTAAGGAGAGAGAAGACAGACTGCTGGGAAATCACAGACCAAAATGAAAATAGCAAGAGGGCTGAAATGTTAGCCCAGACACAAGCTGATTACCATCCACCCCAGGGATCTAGGCATAGAAGAGAATAGAAGAGAATGGGAAATAGCAACAAGAAAGCAACAGCAGGAATTCGTGAAAGTATTAGAGTATACTTTCCTCTATCAACAGAGGGTGAATTCCAACCAAGACGTTACTGTTTACATAAAGAATCCTGCAAAGGAAAGGTGGTCCAAAAGTCACCTTTTGGCATGCAGGCAGTTAAGTATCACTGCCAGACTTGGTAAAAGCTAGAATTCTACCTGGGACAAAAGAGGTGTAACTGTGAGGGCCGCTCTTGAGGAGGAACTGCGTTCAGATATTCAGTTAAGGAAGAATGTATGCGGGTGGTAAGTTTACTCTTCTGGATGCTTTAGAAGTTTCATTTACATAAGCTTTTATTTAGCATAATATAAACATACTGCTGCAAAGCATGCATAGTTAATAGTTTTTCTCTACAGATGAGTTTTCACATGGTCCTAAAATCTGGCACAGCACAAAACACAATGAAGTAGTTTAACACAGATAGAAGAAAGATTCTGATTTAAAAGACCTTAAAACTGAAAGGGTGATTAACCTTCAAACAATTTACCAAGTACTGTTTGGAGATACATATATACCCCTATATGTACATACACGATATGTGTATGAGTATGTGTATTTAGATCTTATGTGTGTGTGTGTTGGGGCTGTTTATGCTATCTCTCTGAAATATGGGTATGAAGGTCATAGCAGATTTTACAGGAAAAACGGGGAACTTTACACTTTGATGATATGTACTAATTCACAGCAAGCCCTGATGCCACATGCATTCTAACCACATCTGAGCCCCCAACATCTTCTGCTCTGCCTATTACAATAGCCTCTTACCTGGACTTCCATTACCTTTCTTGCTTTCCTTTAATCCACTCTCTACACAGTGGTGTTTATAAAATGTAAATCTGATTATGTCAAGATACTTACTTTGATGATTTCCCATTAGGATAAAATCTAAACTCCTTAAGATGGATGACATCTTTATGTATGAACGGCCCACACCATCCTGAGTCGCCCTGTCAGCATCACACCCTCCTCAGTCTCTCTAGAGTACCTGCCTGATCTGCCCCTAACACTCTTTCTCTGACTCTCTACCTCACTAACTCCTTTCTCATCCTTCATGTCTATGCTGGAATTTCATCTCCCCAGAGACTTCCCTAACTCCTTATGTAAATCAGCTTGCCCTGTTACAGCCTCTATTTCTACCCTCTACATTTCTCTACTATTTTATAATCTCTGCAAGGGCTGAATCTGTGTCTGTTTTTTCATCATTGTATCTTCAACATTTAACACACTGCTTGGCACAAGAGAGGTGGTAAGAGAAAACTGAGAAAAGAACTGAAAAGAAAGCAGTAGAAAATAGCTTCCCCTTCTCAAACTTTATTGTTTAACTTTTTAAACTAAGAAATATTTTTAAAATGTGAATGGCATCAGAATATAGAAAAGTCAAGCTACCTTCAGTTTACAATTATTAAAATATTTCAGTACTCACCAGCAATGCTCTTCCGCTTTTGAAATACTGCATGATGGGGACCAGTAAGTAACTGGAATGAATCTGTAAAGTTTTCAGAGTCATGATTTGCAGTGCTCCTTATAAATTCCATAGCAGCCTGGAGAACTCTAAACTGCAGTGCAACAGCCATATCTAAAAACAGAAGATACTAGAATGTTTTCAAACTAGGTGGTTGTTAATTTTTAAAACTGAATTTTTATATTCATGCAGTATCTGTCAAAAATGTTCTGTTAGACACAAATTTTAAAATTTTGATCAACATGGGCTCTTGATGGTGGTACATATTTTTAAGCAGTCTTTGAAAGAATTATAAAGCAAATTTCCAAATGGTCACTATAAAAAATTCAATGGAAAAATACTGGCTCACAGATTTATTGGATTTTACATAATTGCTTTAAAAAACAGGCTTTTTAAGATATAAAAGGCAAGATTTAACTAGAAATTCTCACATTTTTCTGTTTCATACTCACTTTAATATTTGCCATGAAAGAAAATTAATGGGGATTATTATTAAACAATAGCCATTTAATTCCACTTGGTAAGAAAAATAAATGACTTTAATGATGCTACTAATTACATCAAGGATTCATTTTAAAATTTTTGCTACTTAGAAAAGCCTTGCTTTTAACATTAATAGGTATCATCACAAAATTAAGGATGAACCTTCAGTAACACAGTTTCCAAAAGAAAGACATTAAGGTCAAATAACATATTAGCCTATTATACAACGCCTCTCCAAATCCATGAAATTTAAATCTTACTTTGTGTCCTTTTGTTTTTGCTATTTTGAAGATATCCAAGAAGTACAATAAGGTCTTCAATAACCCTAAAGTATTGTGAACCTGAGGAACTGCAAGCATGAATTGTAACTGCTATGAAGAGTTGCTGTATATCACAAGCGAGCAATTTGTATTCATTCAGCGGAACACTACAAAAAAAGAACAAATAATTTAAGGCACAGAGAACTGTTTTAAATTCTTATTCTATCAGCATTCATTCATTCACACATTCATTCTATATTTATTCATGCTTATGCTATGGTAGGTAACACAAATTACATGCTTGGAATGGAAAAAAGAGGACATGCTTTGACTCCTGTCGAAAAGTGTATTGTCTTGCAGAGGACCAGATAAGTAAAGAGATAACTATAAATAGTAAATGGTGGTACCTGAAACAATAAAGAGTAACACAAGGTTCTTCGAGAATGCATAGGCAGGTTGCTACCCCAGGCCAAAGGTGAAAACTTTATGGGTATGAGTAGGAACTTCTGAGAAGACTTCTCAGAGAAGGTAAATTTGAGTAAATTAATCTCTGTGAATCTTGTTTACACCAATTACAGTTATTTTAAGGATTAAAATACATAATAGATTTGAACAAATATTAATTGCTTATAAATACCTAATAAATATGTATTAGGTACTTCTGTCCCTTAAAATCTACCTCAGTGTGTGATATTAAGCCTAAATACTTCTCTCCATTTAGTTTTTCTAAAGCAAGCAAGAGTTAGAAATGCTAACTGTTTGGGACCAATTAATAGAGTAGCATACAGGGACATTCAGTATGCCCAACTCAGTTTTTTTAAAAAAACAACAAACTACTTTTAGGAGAAGCCTGCAGGCAGTCCTCCCAAATTTCATGCATTGTATTGTAATCAAGACTAAGTGTTATGAGGAAATATAATACTTTGTATTTCTCATATGCCTTGCACAGATCCTAAATTTAACAGGTGTCCAATTAAAATTGAACTGAGCTGAGTCCAAGGAGTCTCTCTTGTAGTCACAGGGCCTCCTTGGCCTAGAGAATCACCAAGGATATGGTCTGCCTTCTCTGCAAAAATATAGATAATATGTAATGCTTTAACATGCAGTAAGATGGTGCTTCTGGAGACACATATTTTAACATTATGCAAATAAAAATGTTACACCACACATCAAAAATGCAGGCACCAGAGGAACAAAATCCGAATATAAATATAATCCCCTAACATAATTTTTAAAACTATCAATCAACTTGGTGAGCAGCCACCTGCCAATGCATTTTTGGCTATTAGAAATTAATTTTTGGTAATAATGGTATGGTATGCTAAAAGTAGGATAGCATGGTGAATTCAAAACAGGCTTTTTAAGTGAGACAGATTTAGTCTCAAGTTCTCTGCTATTTATTAGCTGTGTGATCTTCAACAAGGTACTGCATCTCTTTAGTCCTCACTTTCCTATTCCTATGTGGATAATATTTTTCATAAGACTACAGCAGAAGCTTGGTAAGTATATTTGAGGACAGTTAATTTTATTCAACTCGGCTTCAGGTTCTAAATACCTAACGTAAGTCACCTAAATACTTTATTTTTAACCAAAGTGTTGAAAAAGATGGAAAATATGTGCCCTCCAAATCTAATCTAATCAGTTTTTTCAGGAAAGAAGTTCTTTGAAAGTATTTTGACAATTCAGATGCTTTAATGTAGCCTATTACTATAGTTTTCACTTTTCAATATATTACCAGATATAGTTTTAAATAATGATTTAAAACTTACTTTTTTTCTAATCCATTCAGGGTTGCTACTGTATTACATAACACGTAGAGTAGACCATTATCCAACAACATATCTGCTACCTTAGAACAAGAATTTAATATTTGGAGAAGAAGTAAAAGAGCATTATGCAAGAGCATGTTGTCATAGAGAGAGGTCTCTACTAGTCCCAGAATAGGAATGACAGACCACTTCTGAAAAAGTTCCAGGTTTTTCACATCGTCTAGATCAAATCTATAATAAATAATAGTTAAAAGCATGTTAGAAGCAATCAACCACAAAATAAGGAAAAGATGATTACAATATGGGCTGTTTTGTTAACTTGATTTCAAAGCTAAAAAAAAATTGAGGGAGCAAGGATTCTTAACCTTATTTTAGATCACAGACTCTTCCAATAAAATAAAAGGTGTTATTAGAAGTCTGTGCTGAGGTAAATACACAAACACATTCTGATGAAACATGTATACAATTTCATGGTTGCAACTGACTCACTTCATTTATGGGACCTTTAGGGGTCCCAGAACTTCTGTTTTAGGGATCTATATAACATGTGCACAGGAAAATAATGGTATTTGAGAGAGCTAGTAAAAACAGGTCTAGCAAAAGGAATAAATTTTGAATTCTTGTCCCAATATTATTTGCCTCTGTAATGGAGGGAAATAATTTAATCATTTTGTACCTCATTTTCCTTTTCTGTTAAATACATGTGGTGATATTTGCCCTACTTTCTTCTCAAGGCTGTTCTGAGAATCAAATGAGATAATTGCTGAATTACTTTGAAAGAGCCAAAAGCTGTATGCAAATGAAAGTACTATTGTCATCACTGCAATCAATAAGTAAATTCCTCAAGGACTAACTCAGACCGTGAGGAATTTACTTAATAATAAGTAGGCTATACTTATAATAATAGCAAGACACACATTTCTCTCTACTTCATCACACACAGAAATAACAAGTTTAACTTTTCAGCCAAACTAAGTATTTTTGTATTTACTGCTAATCCTTCAGTATTGTATATACCAGGGTTCAATCTCTGTAAACAGTATACCAGGAATTCCAGGCGATGGGTTCACCCTCCTCCCAGATAACCTGAAGACTCTGAGGTAGTGAGGAGCTTCTCTGTGATCATTCATGTAATCTGTTGCTTAGAACACAAGAACCACCTTCTTTTCAGTTAACCCTCTCATGTTAATACTACGTACCAAAGCTTAACTATCACTTTCTTTTATTTGATGCAGCATATATTTGTTTCTAGTTTCTAGTTAGTAAATGAAATACAAAGGAAGAATTTATACTAAGAAGAATATCATATAGATTCACCTGGAAAATGACATTTGGCAGATTTTTTCCTAAAATGACCAAATAATATTGTAAAGAATCAGTTTAATAAACTTTACATTTAAGACAAACAATCTCCAATTATGGTGGAGGAAGAATCCACTTACTCCTCATCAAGGCTAATACGTCGACCAAAGAACATTTCAATGAAGCATTCTAACAATTCCTGAGTTCCCTGATGAAGATACAACTGGTTGGCTAGCAAGGAAAAGCCACGATTCTTCAGAAACTTATCTTTTTGTTCCTTAGAAGCTCTATTAAAATATGCACCTAAGAGCTAAGAAAAAAAATTAAGATAATTTAGGTAATGTATTAAAATTGTATATAATATATGCAAAGCAGTGTATTATATTTGTAAGTTGTTTAATTTCATATGTCTAGAACATAGAAAGCACAAAAAAAATGCCACCTCCATAGCAAAATAAAAATAAACTTTGTTTCTGACTTTTATGAAATGCTGCTGCTGATGTTATCTTGGAGCTCTTAATATTTTTGTGACAGGGAAATTAGCTTTTTAGCTAAGCATGGACACTGGCAGCATTACTTGAGTGTAAGTAGAATATTTTTGCCTAATTCTGAAGGAAAAAAAAATCAGTCAACATTGTACTATGCTCTCTCTGCAAAAGGTGTGTGTGTGTGTGTAGCTTAGACAAATTATCCTGAGCACACGCCTATATTTTCACCTTCCCTAGTATCTTCAGTGCAACATTGAAAAAGCCAATTAATTACTTTTCCTTCCAAACTCACTCCTCCATGGTTCTGATCTTAGAGCAAAGTAGCACCACCCTCCAAGACTCAAGGCTAAACTCACTTTTGGTTTTTTTGTCCTTAATCACCTGTGTAATTGTGAAGGCACCTCTTCTCCATTCCAGTGAGTGTCTCTCAAATCTGTCCATTCTGTGACTTTCTGCTTCCCCAGATCAGAAAGCCACCATTCCTCCCCCATAATGTTGTGCCAGTCTGTTAGCAGAACACTTCCACCTCTCTCCCCTGTAATCACTCCCTCATAGGGTGACAGACATTCCTCCCCAAATACACATCTACTTACTGCCCTACTTAAAAGCTTTCTAAGTTTACAGAATACAAAATACACTTTTTGCATGAATCCTTCCCTGGCTCTTCCAACAGAATGAATTGCTTTTCCTACACTCCTACTCTTCTTTATTAATACTGCCATTGAAGCACTCAACAAGAAGTCCTCACATTTTACTTCATTGGGTATATCTCTCTCCCCCACTGGACTAACTCCTTGAGTGCAGGAGCTTTTATTATTTCCTTTTTATTCCACATAGCTACAGGCTCAGTGTTTTATGCATGGATGGAAGCTCAATAAATAAATGGGTTGAACTGCAAATGATTAAACAACATCCTACATCAAGACAATTGAAAGAAAATGAGAATTTTTAAAAGACCATTTCAATATTGGGTTGTTATCCAGTGGAAATTATTCATATCAAACGTTTATTCATTCAACAATATACTTAGTATTTATTATATACTAGGCACAGGATGCCTACCCTCATGGAGCCTATATTTCAGTGTGGAAAATTAAAAAAAAAAAACAAGTACAGAAACAAATTTAAAAAATAATTATAAGACATAACTAGGATGCTATGCTGGGATAAATGAGGAAAGCTATTTTGAAAGATGATCAGGGAAGGCCTCTCTGAAAAGGTGATACCTGAGCTGAAACCTGAAATAAATATTTAAGATTTGATACTACACTGTAGGAGAGATTTCCAATGAACTGTGTTCCTCATAATTGGTAAACTTGAAAAAACATATTGACATGAATCAATGTATAGAGGAATACTTAGAATTGATGATAATACATGCAAAAATATGAGTAAGAAGTAACAAACTATGTCAGTCTATTAGTCCTAAGTATAAAATAAAGCTTTAGGTCTACTTTATCATATATGTTCAAAATTTAAATTACACACATTAATTTTTCTGAATTAAAACAACACATCTAGTATTTGCCCTTACCTTAATAACACCTCGTTGTATAGCAGGTGATGGATGGTTAACGAGCACTAAAAGCGTGTCTGCTTGAATAAGCTCCATCACATCTCCAAGCATGATGTCAGGCAGGACAAGAAGAACTCCACCTAAGAGTTCATACAGCCCACAGCAGATAGGCACCAAACAGTCTTCAGTTACACTAAAACAGAGACCCAAAAAGTCTAACTGAACAGTATTAGGGAGAAAAGAAATGATGATTACCTTAAGAACTGTGATGAGTAGTAATAACTGTAACGTGTGAAATTAATAAAGTTTAAAAAAAGTTTCCTCATTTCACTATGATTAACAGATTTACAATCACTTTTTAATATCAATATTTTTTAGGCATATAGTCTACTAAACACTATTTTATTCTACATCTATGATGTTCAGTATGGTAGTCACTTGCCAGCTCTGTCATTTAATGTCAGCTCTTCAGTTGCACTGGCCACACTCCAAGTGCTCAAGGGGCATATGTAGCTGGTGTCTATTACACTGGACAGCACAGGTAAAGCACTGCCATTTTCACAGAAAGTTTAATTGGACAGGTGCTACTTGAGATACTTACGGAAACAATGATGAATCTTATAATTTCCTTGAAGAGTTGTTCTAATAGCCACAGGAATTAAATAAACCACAAGAGATTCTTTTTCTTTGAGAGCTATGCATGTTTTAGTCTTCAGTTAAATGGAATATCAATATTATCTAGATTAAGGGGAAAGGTATCTTTCTGTTTGTTATTAATATGTATGTTGTCCTCTAAGACATGACAATAATGAAGATGTTTCTAGAAGTGTAGATACTCTTCAAAGAATAGTAAAAAAAGGTAGGGAGGTCAACAAAAAACATGTGAGTACCTGTGAGCATTGGTAGTTCGGTTGTAGTTTGGCTCATAGGTGAGAGAAAAGGCAAAGTTTTCCCAATCATCAGTGTTCCTGTCAATAAGACTTGGCCAATGGCCAAGAGCCGCAGATCCATTCTGGGAGGGAAAAGCTAGCCCTAGGCTTGCAATAGTGCTGTGGCTTTGCTGGAATGAAGCCAGTCCCTTCAGGTAATCAGGTCGACGTGGGCAGGACTCATCCCCAGGACTGTCACCATTTGATTTGGGCTCTGCTCCCAAGTCTTTATGGTCTATTCTGACCACTGGAAATCCCAACGTTCCCTTTGGAACACCTGTGCCAGCGGCTTGGGCTGAAAGGACAGCTTCCATTTCACAAACAGTTTTTGCAGACTCACAGCTACTGATGAAGTCATCTTCTTTGCTTTTTTTCAGTGTCTCAGAACTCCCCAGAGAATTCAATTTCTCTGGTTGGGAAGCAACATAATTATCTGCAATATTTTGTAACCTGTCAATACTACAACCCAAACTTCCAGTCAGTTTTTGTGGTTGCATTAGAGATGAAGAAGTAGGAAATGCTGGTAGACTTCTAGAGCGCAACATGTTGGCAGTCATCCGTTGTGGAATAATATTGGAGGAATTGTTTCCTGGTAAGAGTAGATAGAAAATTGCTATTTAAAAGCCTATTAAGTGGGACCACTTCTTTTCTGGACTATCAGCCACACCACAGCAATAACCCATTTATCTAGCAATGTTAAAGAATCCATACAGGTTAATGTTTCTAGTAACTAATGTTTAAAATTCTTAATTGCCCAAACTATTTTTCTTTTAACTACTTTTTATTAAAATCTTCCAGGTGTCTTTTCCTGTCTCCTTAATTAAATACAATATTGACTGAATGAATCAAAGTCATCAGGATTTACTGTTCTACTATAGTGAAATTAAGTGAATTAAGGGAAACTTAACTTGCCTCAGACTAGCAGTCAATAGGATGCAGTTTGATACAGTGGAAAGAGTGTGGGCTTTGCAACCAAATACTACTGGATCCAACTAATAGTTCTGTTAGGTGGCTTTAGGTAAATCATTTAATTATATGAGTGTCAGTTGCTGCAAATGTAAACTGAGGGTTCAGAATATTGACTTGGCAAGGTTGATTAAGGATTAAGTGAGATCCTATTTGTGATGCTTCCAGCATAGTGTCTGGCACATAATAGGAGCTCAATGAACAGTAGTAATAGTTGTAATTATTATTACTAGACCAAATGGCCCTAGACTGTTCTCTTTCTCCTCCACTTCTGTAGGCATGTCTTGCTGCTCTAGTAAGAAGGAATAGTTTTTTCTTATTCTTGCCATAGATTTCCAATTTGCTGCTTTTAATACCTGTGTAAGAGGAGGCCAGAAAAATCATTCTCATTCTAAGTGCATGGGATATAACTGAATGCTACTCGAGGTGTGGTTTGTGGACCAAGAGCATGGGGATCAACACCACCTGTGTGACTGTTAGAAATCCATATTTTCAGGCTCCACCCTAGAGCTACTGATTCAGAATGCATGAAGGAGGGCCCAGGGATCTGTGTTTTAACAAGCTCTCCAGGGGATTGTTTTTTACATGCTAGAACTTTAAAAGCACTGATACAGAGGAAATAGGCACTGATTGAACTGCTGTAGAGCATAGGCTTTGTGGCAATAAAACAGCTCCATAGCTCAGAAGCTTTTCCTAGCAATTTGGATTTTGGCTGAAGGGCTGAGGCTGCCAAGAGATTCTGCTCAAAAGACCTGGAAAAAATGGGAGCATGACTGTATTTAAAAGTGTTACAGAGCAATGCACAATGATTTTAAAACAGACATTTCCTATAAAATTCCAAATAAAACTAATAAAAACACAGTCTTAAAATGTGCTGAAACACATCCTGCCCATCCATATCTCTATTTTACCTGCATTGTTCAATAATATGCATTGGAGGTAGAGACAAAAGTAGGCTGGACTGACAATAAAGCAATGTCTCAGTATGGAAGAAGACAGTGATCAGGAAAGAAAGAGGTGTCCAATCAGTTCACACTGTACCTATTCTTTCTCTATAAAAGTACAGATGAGGTAGTCTGATAAGAGTAAATTAGGGGATCATTAGAAGATGGCAGCATGAGAGGTGAGACAGAGAACTCCTCCCAAAACCACAGATAGTGCGAAAATATAGTTAATACAACAACCTTAAAACAACAACAGGAAAGAAGGCTGCACCAGACTGCATACAGACCTCACGAACAGAGCAGACCTCATGAAACAGGGTAACATACCAAAGCCTTGATCTGGCGGGATCCACGCCCTTCCCCCTCCCCAGCTCACTGGCAGGAGGAAGAGAAATGGAGAAGGGAGTGGGTGGAAGCCTAGAACTGCTGAACACCTAGACCTGGAGATCTGCTTTTCGAGCAGAAACCTACACTGTGTGGTGCTCTGGAGGATGGGGAGCTGGGACAGGTGGAGTGCTTGAGAAACAGATTCCGACCATTTGTGGAGGACAGGATCCACACCCAGCCGCTCTGGGACAAGGGAAAGGCAAGCGGTCAGAGAGGCTTCCTGGCAGCGAGAGGACTGGTGAAGGGGCGTGTTTGCATGGAGCTTGCCAAGTGGCAGAAGGGATAGGGGGACAAGATGTCTGGCTGCGCTCTGCCCAGCAGATTGGAAACTTTGAGAAGATTCAGGTGCTCCCTGGCTGGCTGCTCAGCTCTGAGGCCCCACACTGTGACTCACAGCCTGCTGTGCCTTCCTCCTGGCCTGACAGCACCAGCTTGCAAACCGGCAGTCACTGCACTGGTGTCAGGCCAGTCAGAGGGAGGCCCCACCTACAACAGCTAGAGACACAAAGCACAGAGGCTTACACCTGTGTGCTTGGCCCACTGGCTCTGATACTGGAGACAGGCGTGGCAGACGGGAATCAAGAAACAGATCTTTCCTCCCCCAGGCACCAGCTCCACTCCCCTATGTCCCCCAGCCTCACTCTAGGGGCTGAGCAGCTCCAAAGACTAGAGCTTCTGGGCACTAGAGGGCATCACACAGAAATATGAAATGTCAAAAGAACCTGGTTCAGACCAAAATCTCACAAACCCCAGAAAAAGGGCCAAATGAAACTGAACTCACCAATCTTCCTGAAAGAGAGTTCAAATTAAAAATCATAAACATGCTTATGGAGGTACAGAAAAACATTCAAGAACTCAAGAATGAACTTAAGATGGAGATTCAATCATTAAGAAATTCCATATCTGAAATGAAACATACAATGGAGGGATTTAAAAGAAGTTTAGATGTAGTAGAAGAGATGGTAAATGGAATAGAAATTAGAGAAGAAGAATACAAAGAAGCTGAGGTACAGAGAGAAAAAAGGATTTCTAAGAATGAAAGAATATTGAGAGAACTGTGTGACCAATCCAAATGCAACAATATTCGCATAATAGGAGTACCACAAGAAGAAGAAACAGAAAAAAGGATAGAAAGTGTCATTGAGGAGGGAATTGCTGAAAAATTCTCCAATCTGGGGAAAGAGATAGTCTCTCTAGCCATGGAGATGCATAGATCTCCCAACACAAGGGACCCAAGGAAGACAACATCAAGACATATAATAATTAAAATGGCAAAGATCATGGATAAAGACAGACTTTTAAAAGCAGCTAGAGAGAGAAAAAAGATCACATACAAAGGAAAACCCATCAGGTATCATCAGATTTCTCAACAGAAACCTTACAGGCCAGAAGAGAATGGCATGATATATTTAATGCAATGAAGCAAAAGGGCCTTGAAACAAGAATATTCTACCCAGCAAGGTTATCATTTAAATTTGAAGGAGGGATTAAACAATTTTCAGATAGCAAAAAGTGAGAGAATTTACCTCCCAAAACCCCTCTACAGTGTATTTTGGAGGGACTCCTATAGATGGAGGTATTCCTAAGGCTAAACACATGTCACCCAAGGGATAGACAAAGAGTACAGAATATGATTCATAACATACAAAGAATGGAGGAGGAAGAAAAAGGAGGAAAAAAAAGAATCTTTAGGTTGTGTTTGTAATAGCATATGAAGTGAGTTAAATTAGACTGTTCGGTAGTAAGGGAATTACCCTTGAACCTTCAGTAACCACGAATCTAAAGCCTGCAATGGCAATAAGTACATACCTATCGATAATCACCCTAAATGTAAATGGTCTGAATGCACCAATCAAAAGACGTAGAGTCACTGAATGGATGAAAAAACAAGACCCATCTATATGCTGGCTACAAGAGACTCACTTCAAACCCAAAAACATACACAGACTGAAAGTAAAGGGATGGAAAAAGATATTCATACAATCAATAGGGAGAAAAAAGCAGGAGTTGTAGTACTTGTATCAGACAAAACAGACTTCAAAACAAAGAAAGTTACAAGAGACAAAGAAGGACATTACATAATGATAAAGGGGTCAGTCCAACAAGAGGATATAACTATTATAAATATCTATGCACCCAACACAGGATCACCTACATATGTGTAACAAATACTAACAGAATTAAAGGGGGAATTGGAATGCAATGCATTCATTTTAGGAGACTTCAACACACCACTCACTCCAAAGGACAGATCAACCAGACAGGAAATAAATAGAGACAAAGGCACTGAACAACGTATTAGAACAGATGGACCTAATGGACACCTACAGAACACTCCATCCAAAAGCAACAGGATACACATTCTTCTCAAGTACACATGAAACATTTTCAAGAATAGATCACATACTAGGCCACAAAAAGAACCTCAGGAAATTCAAAAAGATTGAAATTGCACCAACCAGCTTCTCAGATCACAAAGGCAAGAAACTAGAAATAAATTACTCAAATAAAATGAAAAGGCCCACAAACACATGGAGGCTAATAAAATGCTCCTAAATAATCAATGGATCAATGACCAAATAAAAACAGAGATCAAGCAATATATGGAGACAAATGACAACAATAACTTAACACCGCAGAATCTGCGGAACGCAGTGAAGGCCCTGCTAAGAGGGAAATTTATTGCAATACAGGCCTACCTCAAGAAAGAAGAACAATCCCAAATGAACAGTCTAAACTCATCATTAATGAAATTAGAAAAGGAAGAACAAATGAGGCCCAAAGTCAGTAGAAGGAAGGACATAATAAAGATTAAAGCAGAAGTAAATAAAATTGAGAAGAATAAAACAATAGAAAGAATCAATGAAAGCAGGAGCTAGCTCTTTGAGAAAATAAACAACATAGATAAACCCTAGCCAGATTTATCAAAAACAAAAAAAGAGTCTACACACATAAACAGAATCAGAAATGAGAAAGGAAAAATCACTATGGACACCACAGAAATACAAACATTTATGAGAGAATACTATGAAAAATTATATGGTAACAAACTGGATAACCTAGAAGAAATGGACAACTTTATAGAAAAATACAACCTTCCAAGGCTGACCCAGGAAGAAACAGAAGATCTGAATAGACCAATTACCAGCAAGGAAATTGAATTGGTAATCAAAAAACTCCCTAAGAACAAAACTCCTGGACCACATGGTTTCACTGTTGAATTTTATCAAACACTTAGCGAAGACCTAATACCCATCCTCCTTAAAGTTTTCAAAAAAGTAGAAAAGAGGAAATACTCCCAAACTCATTCTACGAGGCCAACATCACTTTAACACCAAAACAAGGCAATGACACCACAAAAAAAGAAAATTACAGACCAATATCCCTATGAATGAACATAGATGCAAAAATACTCAACAAAATATAAGCAAACTGAATTCAAAAATACATCAAAAAGATCTTCCATCATGATCAAGTGAGATTCATCCCAGGGATGCAAGGATGGTACAACATTCGAAAATCCATCAACATCATCCACCACATCAACAAAAAGAAGGACAAAAACCACATGATCATCTCCATAGATGCTGGAAAAGCATTCGACAAATTTCAACATTCATTCATGATAAAAACCCTCAACAAAATGGGTATAGAGAGCAAGTACCTCAACATAATAAAGGCCATATATGACAAACCCACAGCCAACAGTATACTTAACCGCGAGAAGCTGAAAGCTTTTCCTTAAGATCGGAAACAAGACAAGGACGCCCCCTCTATCCACTTTTATTCAACATAGTACTGGAGGTCCTAGCCACCGCAATCAGACAACACAAAGAAATAAAAGGCATCTAGATTGGCAAGGAAAAGTCAAACTGTCACTATTTGCAGATGACATGATACTGTACATAAAAAACCCTAAAGAATCCACTCCAAAACTACTAGATCTAATATATGAATTCAGCAGTTGC
>JAQQAC010023241.1:318142-335658 GCA_029783875.1 Phataginus tricuspis
AGAAATTAGGAAAACAATTCCATTTACAATTGCATCAAAAAGAATAAAACACCTAGGAATAAACCTAACCAAGGAAGTGAAAGACCTATACTCTGAAAACTACAAGACACTATAGCATCTTACTACACTGATGGACAGTGACTGTAATGGGGTATGTGGTGGGGACTTGATAATAGGGGGAGTCTAGTAACCATAATGTTGCTCATGTAATTGTACATTAATAATACTAAAAAAAAAGTATCATGAAAAAAAGGACTAAATTAGGAAGACAAAAAAATATTGTAAGCTCACAGACTTGAATATATTTGTGAGGGAAATAGAAGAGGGAATTGATTCTGCACATACAGAAAAACTATAGGGCAGTATTCAAAGGCCTGCCGCGATTGAGATCCTTATAATTGTAGGAATTCTCTGAGATAACCTTCTCTAGCAGCTTTCAGCAGCATGAGGATAGACTGAGGCAAGATTAGAGTTTTTCAGATCAAGAATGCCAGAAGACCAAAGGGACAAGGAAATTGAAGATAGTGTTAAGGAAACTACTGGCTAATGGGACCTAGGCTGGATGGAGAAACAGGCAGAAGGGAACTTGGGATGGAGTATCCCAAGTTATTACTGCAGTTTCAGAGGTGGGAAGCGTTTTTAATGATGACAAAGTCCAAGATAGATGCATGCATATTGGAAGATCAAGTAGACGGAAAGATCCCCAGTGTCAAGAAACGTGAGACTGGACTGTTGGATGGTCATTCACATGGCAAGTGAAGTTGTCTAGAATGATGAGTTTAGGTAGAAAGGAGAGAGTAAGTTATGCAATGCTTTTGAGGAAAATGGGAAAATAAATCAGAAGCTTAATGAAAGACAAATGACTATGATAAGAGGGGACAGAGAATTTCAGAGCAGAACAGCATAAACCTCATTTGTATCTTAAGTTCTCCTGAGTATCCCTTGCTACGTTGAGTGTGCATTACTGACAGCAGAAAGTAGTGAAATGAATTCCTTAAAAATATTATATAATTTTTAAATTTATTTAGTCCATCAGTTTATATTATACTGCTAAAACATGTATAGTTTATTTATCTATCAATGTTCAGAACTAAATCAGGAAGGATTATATTTTCATTATTGTTATTTTTACCTTCAGATGGTGAAGCAGTAAAATCGGTTGGGCTTATTACCACAAATCCAGGGCTAGTAACAGATTTTCCTCCACTGCTGGAATGCCTCAGGTACATGATTGACTGTACTTTCTCCTGAAAGATCTTGCCATCTAAATAAAAAATTGAAACAGTAAAATTTTTAAACAGGATAAAACAAGAATATAACTTTAAAAGCAAGTCATTAAATACAAATTTTTACAAAGATGTTCAAAGTGAAAACATATGGTGTATTTTATACTAATGTACATTTGATTTTTCATGACTATTACTAACCACATTTTCTATTTTCTTTTTATTCTAATTGCAGTTATTTCTAGAGTTTAATAGCTAATTGTACACTTTTTTATATGTTAATATGAGCTCTTCAAGGAGACTGCTCATCTCTTTATTCCTTGAGGAAAGGACTGGGTCTTCTATTTTTACATATCCCCTTCAATGTCCAATAGAAATCCAAAATTGCTATCTCCAGCTTCTTTTTTTTCTGAGCTTCGTACTTGCAGATTTAACTGCTTGATTTCTTAAGTGCACCACAAATGCAACAAATGTAAATCTGAATTATCTTTCTGTCCTAAATTCACCCCTCCTGTTTTGTTCTCTGGTTCATGTAGTAGAAGCATCCATTTCCCATGTAGAAACCTGGACCCACCCTTGACCCTGCCTTTCCTTTATCCATACCAAGTCAGCCTCCAGGTTCCACTAACTTCCTGTTTCTTGAACTCTTCTCATCCCTAGCTTAGTGCTACAATGCAGGCTTTTACCATTCTCACCTGGATGATTGTCACAGACTTCTAAATAGTATCTGTGATGGGCACCTGGTCACCCTCAAATCCTCATAGCTACCAGAATTCTACAAATGTCAACCCTGCTTAAAATCTTCCAGTGGCTCTCTGCTGCCTTTTTACCACTCTAGATACTAAAGCCCAAGCTTCTTGTCTACAGGAATCTCCATGATCTGTCTTCATTTCCCTTTCCAGTCTTTTTTTTTTTTTAACATTACAACAACCCATTGCACACAGCATCTTATTAAGCTTTTGCTCTGCCTGGAATGCCCTTCCCTTCACTCTTATTCAACCTTTAAGACTTAAAGCAGGCAATATCCTGGGAAATATTCCCTCACCATGCTCTATGCTACCAGAAAATGAAACATTTATATCACTGTGCTTTCCACACAGTGTAATTATCTGTCTATGTTGCTCTCCCCTCTATCAGGCTGTAAGGTCCCTTAAGGTAGGGAACCATAATTTACTTATCTTTGCAACTACCCTGCTCCTAGAATCTTGACAGAACTTTATTCACTGTACATGCACTGAACCTAATACAAAGTCATGCTGTCTTCATTTGGATTTTTACTGCTGCTGAATCCTCTGATTCATTTAATACATTCCTTAAAATGGCTATTTTACAACCAGTTTTCCTCTCGAAATTTACTATCTAGCTTTCTCACAGGTATATTCCTGCTTGCTTTCTTACCACATTACATTTTCTTAACTCTGTTAAAACTCTGACTATGCCATCTTGTCCTTACACTGGTTACTCCTCCTTATAGTTCTATCCCGAGCTTCCTTTTTCCTTCTTTCTGCACATTTCTTTAGTGGTCCATCCATTCTAAGAGCTTCAACTCCTTTCTCTGTAGGTGGTTTCTCTTTCCTGGATTTTACTGCAATAATTTACTTACCTCATATCCCTTTGCTCAAAACAAACACATACAAGAAAACAAAACCCTTAATGACCTCAATGACCCCTAACCAGAATACAAGTTCAAATTCAGTGGCCTTACATTCAATAATCCATTTAATATGACCTTAGGAGAAAAAGTAAATAAATGATGGTCCCAAATGATATTTATGGTATTATTTCTTACTACTCTTTTACAGATCCCCTATACTTAGGTAAAATTCATTGTTCTTTATTTTCTCTTTCTATTTTTCCACCCTTTAAAACTCAATATCTTTACCTAGAATGCTAATTATCCAATCTACCTATCATATTGTACCTAAATTCTTCAATGCCTATGTAAGATACATAATCTATTAAATCTTCTTTCTCCACAACTTTCTTATGGACCCCTCACTCCTCTGAAATCCAATTAGTTCTTCTTTTGTATCTATTAGGTACTTACCAAATAGTGCTTCTTACTGTAGTTATTTCAGTAGATGTCTCCTGTCTCTGCTTGTCATTTAACCATGTCTGGTTCATTTTATAGCCCTTTGCCCTGTCCCAATTTAGGGTAGTTTCTAGCACAGAAGTCATTCAATGAATATCAAATGTGGATCAAGTGGGAAGAAAAAATGAAAATGGAAATAGCCAAGATCTAACAAAAATGATTATACCTACCTATGTGCAAAGAAAAGTAGAAGTTTGTGGGGTTGTGACAAACATAAGTATTAGTAGGAGGGTGGACTGCTAAAAGGAAATTGAAGATAATTATCAATAATTCCAAGTCTGGAGGCGATCCAAGGACTTCTGCTATAATTTTCACAAATGATCTACAAACCTCTCGGGGCATGGACGTAAGCTGGCCCTCTCTGTGTTCCTGAAAAAATAAAAGTCAAACTCATTTTACATTTAAAGAATATTGTCAACTAACAGTTCTCATTTAAGCAAAATATGCCTTTTAAGATAGAATTGTGTTGGTTTACTACTCCATTATGACCATATTTGCCATTAAATTGAGTTGCTATTTCTTAATTCAAGTAATCTGGCTATTCAAAATTCATTAAAACTGATGGCAATTTGATTTTAGCCCATTTATCTTAATTAACTGAGGCAAAGTTTTACTACCATACTCATGAACATAGACTCAGAAGTGAAACTGCCTAGGTGTGCATTCTGGCTCCTTCACACACCAGCTGTGTGATCTTGGGTATATCTATATCTCTATGCCTCAGTTTCTTTATCTCTGATATGGGAATAATACTAGTGTCACTTCATAGGATTATTACAAGGATTAAATGGCATGTGCTCTTAGATAGTGCCCCACATGCAGCAAGCCCCATACAAAGTCAGCTACTAGTAGTACCATTATCACTACTACTGCTTCTGCTACTTATTATGGGATCAGAAGGGACATTTCTGATAGACAAAACTGATTATATTAATACAGCATGCTCCAGTTTACAAAGCTCTTTCTCACAATAGTTCGTTTCTAGAATATTAAGTCTCAAAGTGATTATATGACTAACTGAAACCACACAGAAAACCTATAAGTAGTGTGGTTGTAACTCAAACTCAGACCTCTCAACTCTTTCTACTGCATCACCCACTGCCTGGAATAATGAAACATGGTAGAATGCCAAGTAATTACTAAAAATAAAGATGGATATAAATAAATTATTTATATTCTCCAATTCTACCTCCCCAATAGTAGCAGCTGGTCTCCAGATTAAGGCTTTGGGAGCTAAACTTCCTCATCTCCCCTCTCCCTATGCCCAAATATGTATGTCTATACATTCACTTTTCCTCATTTACTCATGTATTGCTGAAACGGAAAATTTCAAACCTAGATTTTTTGCTCTGAAACAGTTTAGTGTGACTACCTCAGACTTAAAGAGAACACTGAGTCTACAGAAGAAAACACAAAATCCCCTTTCCAAGATCTCACAACTCCCAATTAGCCAGGCCAGGACAAGAACATGGGTCTCCAGAATTCCAGTTCAGCACGATTTCTACCACAACCATCCTTTTTCCTAAATCGTACCCCTGTATCTTCCCAACTCTCCTGGTTGCCACCTCAATTATTCATTCCTATGTCCATCCCAGCCTATGTTTCCTCAATCTTGCCCTGTCCACTGACTCCTTACAGATAGTTGCTGGTAATCTATTTCATTAAACAAACAAACAAACAAACAAACCTTAATATAACCTACTGGGAACCTTGTTAACATTGTTTCTCTTTTCTTTTGCTGCGGGACTTCATTTTTTTTTATATTGGTGTCAATAATATACAATTACATGAGCAACATTGTGGTTACTAGATTCCCCCCATTATCAAGTCCCCACCACATACATCATTACAGTCACTGTCCATCAGCGTAGTAAGATGCTAGAGTCACTACTTGCCTTCTCTGTGCTATACTGCCTTCCCCATACCCCCCCACATTATGTGTGCTAATTGCAATGCCCCTTATTCTCCTTCTCCCTTCCTCCCCCCACCCCCAACCCCTGTCCCTTTCTCGTTAGTCCATTCTTGGGTTCTGTGAGTTTGCTGCTGTTTGGTTCCTTCAGTTTTGCTTTGTCCTTATGCTCCACAGATGAGTGAAATCATTTGGTACTTGTCTTTCTCCACCTGGCTTATTTCACTGAGCATAATACCCTCTAGCTCCATCCATGCTGGTGCAAAAGGTAGGATCTGTTTTCTTCTTATGGCTGAATAATACTCCATTGTGTATATGTACCACATCTTCTTTATCCATTCATCCACTGATGGACACGTAAGTTGCTTCCATTTCTTGGCTATTGTAAATAGTGCTGCAATAAACATAGGGCGCCATATGTCTTTTTGAAACTGGGAAACTGCATTCTTAGGGTAAATTCCTAAGAGTGGAATTCCTGGGTCCAGTGGTATTTCTATTTTGAGTTTTTTGAGGAACCTCCATACTGCTTTCCACAATGGTTGAACTAGTTTAGATTCCCACCAGCAGCCTAGGAAGGTTCCCCTTTCTCTGCATCCTCGCCAGCATTTGCTGTTCCTGTTCTTTTCTGTGTTGGCCATCCTAACTGGCATGAGGTGATATCTCATTGTGATTTTAATTTGCATTTCCCTGATAATTAGCAATGTGGAGCATCTTTTCATGTGCCTGTTGGCCATCTGAATTTCTTCTTTGGAGAATTGTCTGTTCATATCCTCTGCCCATTTTTAATAGGGTTATTTGCTTTTTGGGTGTTGAGGTGTGTGAGTTCTTTATATGCTGCAGGACTTCTTAATCATCGATTATTCTTCCTCCCTTGGATGACTCCACCACACACACTGCCTAAAGCTCCTGAAACCTGGTTCTTGCCTTCTACATTCTACTGACCTATTGCAAGCCATTAAGAATTTTGAAGTCAATGGCCCTTTACCTGTCTGCGTTTTCTTAGAACTTTCTACATTATTTGGCTCTAGAGGCCACTTCTTTCTGGGCAGGGTCTGCTTCCCTCTGCCAGTCCTTGGCGTTCGCTTTAATAAGTTTCCTGGTTCTTTTCTTACCTCTACAATTACTCTTTCTACATCTCTTTCAATAGCTCCCTCTTTCTGTTTCACAGCCTGAATGCGGGTATTTCCTGTGTTGTAAAACTCAGTCCTCTGTGATCCTTTCGCTTCGTTTATCTTGTAGTGCTTATCTATCCCATGGCTTTTCTATTATATCAATGCAGACAATTACCATCTTCTCTCTAATGCCTCTCCGCAGTTCCAATCTTGCACATCTAAGTGCACAGTGGTCACTGTCACAGAATGCACTACTGTAATCTCAAATTCAGAATGTATTAACTACAAAACTTGCATGTTCCAATACTTCTTTCTTTTATGATGCTATCATTCTTCCACTCTCACAACTTGAGGTTTTTACTTCATATATTCGACTTCTGCAGCTTCGACTTACACAGAATGAAGCCCTATTGATTGTTTTTACAGTCTCCTTCATATTTGCTCTCTACTTTTACACTTCCATTTTAATTACCTAAGTTCAGGTTTTTTACACTGTAGTCATGAACTAATGAAACTCCCTCACATCCAACATACTACCCATTTATTAATCTTCCTTAAATACTATGAGTTCCTGAAAAGCAATGACTAATTTTTTTATATACTTCCCACAAGACCTAATGTAAAGCTATTCTTAACACATAACTATTAATTTGATAAACTGGCTCTTTGAATGAAGAATGGTGAAAACATACTTCTCAGGAAAAGGAACTGGTATCTGGATTTTTCTAGCAATTTTATAAATAAAATGAAAGTGAGAATATATACTGAAACCTCCAAGTTTATATGTGTTACTCTCTCACATGGAAAGACTAAATAAGAACTTCACACTGTCATATAAACTCACTGAAAATGAAAATTACAACAAATTTTGAAATGGATATAGAAAGAAACTGATTTAGAGAAAAACTAAAGCATAAATGATACACACAATATTCAGTAAGCAAGGGGCCTAAGAGATCACTGTATTGTATTCCTGAAGACAATGGTCTAATTTTCACAGGGGCCAAGAAAGTCAATGAAGTGTTGTTGTTTGTTTAGAATTCATTCATTTGATAAATATTTACTGGGTGCCTCTTTGTGCCAGGTACCAGTGTTACAGTGTGATCAACAAAACACTATAAAGTACAGCTGCCCTCAGGAAGCACACAGAGGGAAATAAACCATAATCTCATAAATGACATAAAATCAACAAATTGTATATGTGCAGGGTTAGAGCAACTGTAGAAAGGGTAAAGAGCATATTTAGATGGAAAGAGTAGGGAAAGCTTCTCTCAGGAAGTATAAATTTAAAGTATACACATATCAAAATTCATCAAGCTGTACACTAAGATTTGTACATTTTATTGTACATACCTCAATATAAAATACTAAGTTCTAAAAAAGAAAAAAACAAATGTAGTTGAGGCATGAAGGATGAACAGGAGTTGGTTGGATGAAAAGAATGGAATCAATGACTTTTCAGTCAGAAAGAGTATCATGTGCCCTCAGGTGGGAAAAGGCTCACTTGGTTAAGGAGGAGGATAGAAGCCAGGGGTTCGCGTGGCACCAGATGAGGCTGCAGTGGTAGCCAGATCATATAAGCCGTCTTACAGATACTGTCACAGATTCTGGATTTTATCCCAAGTACAATGAGAAGCCACTAGTACCACTGAAACAAAGGCATTAAAAACATAAAGAAAATATTACTGATCCCAGGGAACATCTATACTTATCTGACTTGATAAAGTTCTAATAGATGCCTCAGACATTTAAAAAACAAGCACACAAGCTTGAGAAATAGTCCAATACAGCCCCCAAGCTGAAAAAGGGACATCTGTGAAGGCAGAGAAAAAATTTAACTAGAAGCCAGACCACAGCCCAGACCTACAAAGCAACTGGTATAGTGCCACTCTTTAATGTAAGATTTTGAATATATTTTCAAAATGCTAATTCTAGCACATATAATAGTAGATCATCTTCAGCAAATACATACTTATTACTAAAACAATACATACTTGTACTTTCTATTTAAGAAATGTGGAACGAGTTTCAGTTAGCAATAATTGTAACTCCTTGGCTACAATGCTGCCACTGTGCCAAGCCTGGAACAAGTTAAAATTCTCCTACTGTTGATGTTTAAGAGACTGCAAAATTATTATTATTTTCCAACATAAAGAAACATCTCAGAAATATAGTAGCAGGATTTTCTCAAGATGGCAGCGTGAGTAGGGCGGTAGAAATCTCCTCCCAAAACCATATATATTTTGAAAATACAGCAAATACAACTATTCCTAAAAGAGAGACCAGAAGATACAGTACAACAGCCAGGCTACATCTACATCTGCAAGAACTCAGCATCTCATGAAAAGGGTAAGATACAAAGCCGTGACGTGCCGGGAACCAAGCACTCCCCCCACACCAGCTCACCAGCGGGAGGAAAAGAATCAGAGTGGGGAGAGAGAGGAAGCACAGGACTGCTTAATAACCAGCCCTAGTAATCTGCACTGGGAGCACACAAACACATTGCATGGCGTACTGGATATTAGATACATGGAAAAGTAAAATCCGAGACTGAGACTGTGAACAAACCCCCACGGCAGACTGCCCTACGACAAAATAAAAGCGGGCACGTTAAAAGTCTTAAAGGGACAAGGATTTAACAGATGGACAAAATCGTCCTGGCACACACAGCCCAGCAGGCTGGAAATTTTAAGGAACTTCAGGTGCCCTAACCCCCAGGGTGGCAATGCAGCTCCGAAGCCCCTCAGGGCAATAAGCAGCCTGCTGCTCATTCCCCCCCACCGGCACTTCAAGGAAACCGGCTGACCAGGCATTGATGCAGACCAGCCGGGGAACAACCCCGCCCACAGCAACCACACAGTGTCCTCTCCCAGTGCTCACATAACCAGGACAGAAAGAGAGGCTTCCCCCTGCAGGCAGCTGCCCAGCACAGGCAGCGGAAGCCGGCGCAAAGACCGGAAGGCACGAAGGGGCACTGTTCTAGTAGGAAAACACATATGGCATGCCTACAACCCCCAGCAGTGCCCTAGGCTATCCAGAGCGCTGCCCCACCCACAGCAGCTCAGGGGATTAACTCACAGACTGCTCCCTGTGTGCACTTAACTGGCACAGGCAGCAGAGAAGGGCAAGGCAACCAACAAGCAGGAAGGGACTTAGTTCTCCCAGCTGACACACACACCACACACCGGTGATCACTTCTATTGCCATGAAAAGGCAGAAAACCTGGTCCAGTCAAAAATCACTCAAATGCCAGAGAGATGGCCTGGTGAGACGGATATAACCAATCTTCCTGAAAAAGAATTCCAAATAAAAGTCATAACCATGCTGATGGAGCTGCAGAGAAATATGCAAGAGCTAAGGGATGAAGTCTGGAGGCAGATAACAGAAATGAAACAAACAATGGAAGGATTTAAGAGCAGACTGGATGAGGTGCCAGAGACTGTTAATGGAATAGAAATCAGAGAACAGGAATACAGAGAAGCTGAGGCAGAGAGAAATAAAAGGATCTCTAGGAATGAAAGAATATTAAGAGAACTGTGTGACCAATCCAAATAGAACAATATTCGCATTATAGGGGTACCAAAAGAAGAGAGAGAGAAAGGGATAGAAAGTGTCTTTGAAGAAATAATTGCTGAAAACTTCCCCAAGCTGGGGAAGGAAATAGTCTCTCAGACGATGGAAGCCCACAGATCTCCCAACACAAGGGACCCAAAGAGGACAACACCAAGACATATAATAATTAAAATGGCAAACATCAAAGACAAGGACAGGGTATTAAAAGCAGCCAGAGAGAGAAAAAAGATTACCTACAAAGGAAAACCCATTAGGCAATCATCAGACTTCATAACAGAAACCTTACAGGCCAGAAGACAATGGCATGATATATTTAATGCAATGAAACAGAATGGCCTTGAACCAAGAACACTGTATCCAGAAGATTATCACTTAAATTTGAATGAGAGATTAAACAATTTCCAGATAAGCAAAAGTTGAAGGAATTTGCCTCCCACAAACCACCTCTACAGGATATTTTAAAGGGACTGCTCTAGAGGGAAGTACCCTAAGGCTAAATAGATGTCACCAGAGAAAATAAAATCACAACAAAGAAAGAAGACTAACCAAGTACTAACTAAAGGCAAAAAATAAAATCAGCTATCCACAAAAGCAGTCAAGGCAAATACAAAAGAGTACAGAATAAAACACCTAAGATATAGAGTGGAGGATGAAGAATAAGAAGGGAAAGAAATAAAGAATCATCATACTGTGTTTATAATAGCAGAACAAGTGAGTTAAAGTTAGACTGTTAACTCTAGTTAAAGAAGCTACCCTTGAACCTTTGGTAACCACGAATCCAAAGCCTACAATGACAATAAGTATACATCTATCGATAATCACCCTAAATATAAATGGACTGAATGTACCAAACAAAAGACACAGAGTAATGGAATGGATAAAAAAGCAAGACCCATCTATATGCTGCTTACAAGAGACTCACCTCAAACCCAAAGACATACACAAACTAAAGGGAAGGGATGGAAAAAGATATTTCATGCAAACAATAGGGAGAAAAAAGCAGGTGTTGCAGTATTATATCAGACAAAGTAGACTTCAAAACAAAGAAAGTAACAAGAGATAAAGAAGGACCTTACATAATGATAAAGCGGTCAGTCCAACCAGAAGATATAACCATTATAAATATCTATGCACCCAACACAGGAGCACCTACATATGTAAAACAAATACTAACAGAATTAAAGGAAGAAATAGACAGCAATACATTCATTTTAGGAGACTTCAACACACCACTCACTCCAAAGGACAGATCAACCAGACGAAATAAGTAAGGACACAGAGGCACTGAACAACACACTAGAACAGATGGACCTAACAGACATCTACAGAACTCTACACCCAAAAGCAGCAGGATACACGTTCTTCTCAAGTGCACATGGAACATTTTCCAGAAGAGACCACATACTAGGCCACAAAAAGAGCCTCAGTAAATTCAAAAACATTGAAATTCTATCAACCAAGTTCTCAGATCACAAAGGTATAAAACCAGAAATAAATTGTACAAAGAAAAGTAAAAGGCTCACAAACACATGAAGGCTTAACAACATGCTCCTAAATAATCAATGGATCAATGACCAATTAAAACAGAGATCAAGTAATATGTGGAGACAAATGAAAACAACAGCACAATGCCCGATCTTCAGTGGGACGCAGTGAAGGCAGTTCTAAAGGGAAGTATATAGTAATGCAGGCCTATTTAAAGAAGGAAGAACAATCCTAAATAAATAGTCTAAAGTCACAATTATTGAAACTGGAAAAAGAAGAACAATTGAGGCTCAAAGTCACCAGAAGGAGGGACATAATAAAGATCAGAGAAGAAATAAATAAAATTCAGAAGAATAAAACAATAGAAAAAAATCAAAGAAACCAAGAGCAGGTTCATTGAGAAAATAAACAAAATACATAAACCCCTAGCCAGACTTATTAAGAGAAAAGAATCTACACACATAAACAGAATCAGAAATGAGAAAGAAAAAAATCATGACAGACACCACAGAAATACAAAGAATTATGTGAGAATACTATGAAAAATTATATGCTAACAAACTGGATAACCTAGAAGAAATGAACAACTTTCTAGAAGAATACAACCTTCCAAGACTGACCAAGGAAGAAACAGAAAATCTGAACAGACCAATTGCCAGCAACAAAACTGAATCGGTAATCAAAAAACTACCCAAAAAACAAAACCCCCAGACCAGATGGATTGACTGCTGAATTTTATCAGACATATAGAGAAGACCTAATACCCATCCTCATTAAAGTTTTCCAAAAAATAGAAGAGGAGGGAATATTTCCAAACTCATTCTATGAAGCCAGCACCACTCTAATACGAAAACCAGACAGACACCACAAAAAAAGAAAACTACAGATCAATATGCCTGACGAACATAGATGCAAAAATACTCAACAAAATATTAGCAAACCAAATTAAAAAATACATCAAGAGGATTATTTACCATGATCAAGTGGGATTCATCTCAGGGATGCAAGAATGGTACAACATTTGAAAATCCATCATTATCCACCACATCAACAAAAAGAAGGAAAAAAACCACATGATAATCTCCATAGATGCTCAAGAAGGATTCAACAAAATTCAACATCCATTCATGATAAAAACTCTCAGCAAAATAGGTATAGAGGGCAAGTACCTCAACACAATAAAGGCCCACAGCCTTTATGACAAACCCACAGCCAAGATCATACTTAACAGTGAGAAGCTGATAGCTTTTCACCTAAGATCAGGAACAAGACAGGGATGCCCACTCTCCCCACTTTTATTTAACATAGTACTGGAGGTCCTAGCCACGGCAATCAGACAACACATAGAAATACAAGGCACCAAGATTGCTAAGGAAGAAGTCTAACTGTCACTATTTGCAGATGACATGATATTGTGCATAAAGAACCCTAAAGACTCCACTCCAAAACTACTAGAACTAATATCTGAATTCAGCAAAGTTGCAGGATACAAAATTAATACACAAAAATCTGTTGCATTCCTATACACTAGCAATGAACTAGCAGAAAATCAGGAAAACAATTCCATTCACAATTGCATCAAAAAGAATAAAATACCTAGGAATAAACCTAACCAAGGAAGTGAAAGACCTATACCCTGAGAACTATAAGACACTCTTAAGAGAAATTAAAGAGGACACTAACAAATGGAAATTCATCCTATGCTTTTGGCTAGGAAGAATTGATATTGTCAAAATGACTATTGTACCTAAAGCAATCTAAAGATTCAATACAATTTCTATCAAAATACCTACAGCATTCTTCAACGAACTTGAACAAATAGTTCTAAAATTCATATAGAACCACAAAAGACCCCAAAGAGCCAAAGCAATCCTGAGAAGGAAGAATAAAGCACTTCCCAACTTCAAGCTCTACTACAAAGCCACAGTAATCAAGACAATTTGGTACTGGCACAAGAACAGACTCATAGGCCAATGGAACAGACTAGAGAGTCCAGATATAAACCCAAGCATATATGGTCAATTAATATATGATAAAGAAGCTATGGATATACAATGGAGAAATGACAGCCTCTTCAACAGCTGGTGTTGGCAAAACTGGGCAGCTACATGTAAGAGAATGAAACTGGATTATTGTCTAACCCCATACCGAAAAGTAAACTCGAAATGGGTCAAAGACCTGAATGTAAGTCATGAAATCATAAAACTCTTAGAAAAAAACATAGGCAAAAATCTCCTGGACATAAACATGAGCAACTTCTTCATGAACATATCTCCCTGGACTAGGGAAACAAAAGCAAAAATGAACACGTGGGACTATATCAAGCTGAAAAGCTTCTGTACAGCAAAGGACATCATCAGTAGAACAAAAAGGCATCCTACAGTATGGGAGAATATGTTCATAGATGACATATCCGACAGAGGGTTGACATCCAAAATATATACAGGGCTCATGCAGCTCAACAAACAAAAAGCAAATAAGCCAATTAAAAAATGGGCAGAGGATCTGAACTGACATTTCTCCAAAGAAGAAATTCAGATGGCCATCAGGTACATGAAAAGATGCTCCACATCGCTAATCATCAGAGAAATGCAAATTAAAACCACAATGAGGTATCACCTCACATCAGTTAGGATGGCCAACATCCGAAAGACAAACAACAACACATGTTGGTGAAGATGTCGAGAAAGGGGAACTCTCCTACACTGCTGGTGGGAATGTAAATTAGTTCAACCATTGTGGAAAGCAGTATGGAGGTTCCTCAAAAAACTCAAAATAGAAATATCATTTGACCCAGGAATTCCACTCCTAGGAATTTACTCTAAGAATGCAGGAGCCCAGTTTGAAAAAGACATATGCAGCCCTATGTTTATTGCAGCACTATTTACAATAGCCAAGAAATGGAAGCAACCTAAGTGTCCATCAGTAGATGAATGGATAAAGAAGATGTGGTACATATACACAATGGAATATTATTCAGCCATAAGAAGAAAACAAATCCTACCATTTGCAACAACATGGATGGAGCTAGAGGGTATTATGCTCAGTGAAATAAGCCAGGAGGAGAAAAACAAGTATCAAATGATTTCACTCATCTGTAGAGTATAAGAACAATGAAAACGGACTTCCGGGAAAATGGCGACGTGAACGAACCAGCAGAGAAATTCCTCCCAACATTATATTTATTCACGAAAATACAACAAATACAACTATCCCTAAAAGAGAGACCAGAATACACAGGAAAGTGCACAGCGTACAGGTACACCTGAGAGAACTTGGGAGCCGGTGAGGCGGACGGGATACAGAGCCGCGACCCTGCGGGACCGAGCACGCCTCCCCCCCCCCCGAGCTCCGGCGGTCAGACACTCCGGAGAGAGGACTCGGCACCCGGCGAGGCGGGACGGAGCTGCGACCCAGTGAGACCAGAGCGCTCCTCCACCCCAGCACTCCGGTGGGAGTCCCGGCAAGGCGGTAAGGTACGGAGCCGCGACCCTGAGGGACTGAACGCTCCTCTCCCCCAGCGCTCCAGCGGGAGGAGAGGATTCAGAGCCAGGAGGGAGTGGAAGTCTGCGCCGGGAGCGCCAACACACAGCCTGCGGTGTAGCGGAGACTGGAGAGACAGAGGGCACAGTGTCCCACCCGGGAACGTGCAAGTTACCTGCGGCAGGCTCCGGGAAGGAAAAAGAAAGGAGAAAAAAGGGAAGAAAAGCGCGCGCTCTTCCTCAGCAGTCTTAAAGAGACAGGAGCTCAGTAGAGGGGCTGGATAGCCCCGCAAGCTGAGCCCAGCACGCTGGGAGTCCTGGGGAGCTTTGGACCCCTTAGCTTGCGACTGGGAAAGGGTGGCTGCTATTAAGACCCCCACAGAGATCAACAGCTTCCCATTCGTTCCCAACCCAGCCAGAGCTATAAAGGGCCTTGCAGAGCAGTGTGGCCATGGCTCTGGAATAGTGGAGCAACAGCGCCACCTACAGCATCCACACAGAACCCACTCTCAGTGGCTTTCTTTTTTTCTTTTCTTTTCAGATATTGTTTTTCTCCCCTTTCTTTTCCTTTTTTTTCTTTCCCTCTCTTTCAACAGCCTCCCATTCATTCTCACCCTGGCCACAGCTTTAAAGGGCCGTGTGGAGCGACGTGGCCACGGCTCTGAAATAGTGTAGCAATAGCGCCACCTACAGCATTCACACAGAAACCACCCCCGGTGGGCATTTTGGTGTTTTGTTTTTTTTTTTTCTTTTACGTGTTGCTGCTTTTTCTTTTTCTTTCTTGTCTTTTCCTTTTTCTCTCTCTCTTTTTACTTTTTTTATTAGTAGAAGTATTTTTTCTCTCTCTCTTTGTTTTCTTTTTTTCTTTTCTCTCCTCTCTTCTCTTTCCTTTTTAAAGTCATAGAGTGCCCAGCGGACATACGTGACAACTACCAACAACTAATTCTATAGTCATGAGAAGACAGAAGAATATGATACAGACAAAGCTTCAGACAAATGCCACCCCAGAGAGAGAATCTGAAGGAATCGACATGCATAGTCTTCAAAAAAAAGAATTCAGAATAAAAGTCATAGCCATGCTGACGGATCTACAGAAAAATGTGCAAGAGCTGAGGGAGGAAGTGAGGGAAGTGAGGAAAGACAATGCAGAAATGAGACAAGCCATTGACGGGCTCAACAGCAGATTGAATCAGGTTCAAGACACGACCAAGGAATTGCAAGACAGGGATCAGGAATACAAAGAAGCTGAGGCAGAGAGAGATAAAAGGATCTCTAAGAATGAAAGAATATTAAGAGAACTGTGTGACCAATCCAAACGGAGCAATATTCGCATTATAGGAGTACCAGAGGAAGAAGAGAGAGAAAAAGGGATAGAAAGTGTCTTTGAAGAAATAATTGCTGAAAACTTCCCCACGCTGGGGAAGGAAATAGTCTCACAGTCCACGGAAGCCCACAGATCTCCCAACACAAGGGACCCAAGGAAGACAACAACAAGACACATAATAATCAAGATGGCAAAGATCAAAGATAAGGACAGAGTATTTAAGGCAGCTAGAGAGAGAAAAAAGATCACCTACAAAGGAAAACCCATCAGACTGTCATCAGCCTCCTCAACAGAAACTTTACAGGCCAGAAGAGAATGGCATGATATATTAAACGTAATGAAACAGAAGGGCCTCGAACCAAGAATATTGTATCCAGCACGATTATCATTTAAATATGACGGAGGGATTAAACAATTTCAAGACAAAAGAAAGTTGAGAGAGTTTGCCTCCCATAAACCACCACTACAGGATATCTTAAACAGACTGCTCTAGAGGGAAACACCCCTAAGGCTAAAAAGATGTCACCAGAGAAAATAAAAGCATAGCAAAGAAAGCAGACCATCCAAATACCAACTAAAGGCAAAGAATAAAACACCTAATATATAAAGAAAGGAGGAGGAATAATAGGAAAGGAGAGATAAAGAAACATCAGACGGCGTTCACAATAACTTAACAAGAAAGTTAAGTTAGATTCTCAGAGAGTAAAGAAGCAACCCCTGAACCTTTGGTAACCACGAATCTAAAGCCAACAATGGCAATAAGTACATATCTATCAATAATCACCTTAAATGTAAACGGACTGAATGCACCAATCAAAAGACACAGAGTAACAGAGTGGATAAAAAAGCAAGACCCATCTATATGCTGCTTACAAGAGACTCACCTCAAACCCAAAGATATACACAGACTAAAAGTGAAGGGATGGAAAAAGATATTTCATGCAAACAACAAAGAGAAAAAAGCAGGTGTTGCAGTACTTGTATCAGATAAAATAGACTTCAAAACGAAGAAAGTAGCAAGAGATAAAGACGGACATTACATAATGATAAAGGGGTCAGTCCAACAAGAAGATATAACCATTATAAATATATATGCACCCAACACAGGAGCATCAGCATATGTGAAACAAATACTAACAGAAGTGAAGGAGGAAATAGACAGCAATGCAATTATTTTAGGAGACTTTAACACGCCACTCACTCCAAAGGATAGATCAACCAGGCAGAGGATAAGTAAAGACACAGAGGCACTGAACAACACACTAGAACAGATGGACCTAACAGATATCTACAGAACTCTGCACCCAAAAGCA
>JAQQAC010023241.1:336158-544035 GCA_029783875.1 Phataginus tricuspis
CACAGAACCCAAGAATGGACTAACAGTTGCCAAAGGGAAAGGGACTGGGGAGGATGGGTAGGAAGCGAGGGAGAAGGGGGAAAAGGAGCATTATGATTAGCACACATAATGTCGGGGGTGACACGGGGAAGGCGTTACTACACAGAGAAGACAAGTAGTGATTCTATAACATCTCACTATGCTGATGGATCTTGACTATAATGGGGTATGTGGTGGGGACTTGATAATGGGGGGAGTCTAGTAACCATAATGTTGCTCATATAATTGTACATTAACGATACCAAAAAAATATATATGTAGAAATAGTTGTTCTTTTGCAATTGAGTTAGGAATCACTTAGCTCAAGCTGTGAGAAGAGAAGCAGGGGTTGAAAAATTCCTGAACTATTTGTTGAAAGAATTGAGGGGAGCGGAGAGAAGGTGGAAAAGAGAAAATATTCCATTCAAAGTCCCACAAAAATCTGAGTCCATAGTACTGAGTTACAAAAGAAATAATTGCAGAAAATAATCTCCAAAAGTGAAGTTACATGGAAAGTACCTGCAAAACCTGACAAGTCAGCAGAAAGTGATGAACCACTCGAGCTTTCAATAGCTGCTTGACATTAAACATCTGCTGGTGGTGCCCTCCTCTGATGAGGACCTCTAGAGCTGCCAGCAGAGTTTCCCAAGTACCTGGCTGAGAAAGGGAACACACACCAGTTAGCACATGGATGCTTAAAAACATGCTGCATGTTTTGTAGAGCCATGCAATATATCACTTTAAATATATTCAGGGTCAAAGATTAAATTTGTCTGAAAAAGAAAATCTTAAAATATATTCCCAGACTATTATTTTTTTTATCAATAGGTCACTTCTAAGTACTTATGTTGAATGTGATGTTACATTAGGTGATTTTAGTACATTAACCTTCCTGTGGCATGAAATGATATGCAGTGTTTTCAAAAGATGAATTATTTTGAGAGATTTATTCAATATAGAGAAACATACATTATCAACAGAATCATTAACAAATAATTTATTTCCAAAGAGCATTATTAAAAAATTATAAACTTCAGTGCTGATTTGCATATATAGCATTTAATCAAATAATTTTAGAGCAATTGTACTAAATTGAAAAGTCACTGACAATTCTGCATTTTTGATTAATTTACTTTTAAGTCCAAATAATAGAATTCTCTGCACAATTGCTAAATTGTATCTTCAAACAGTAGTTACTATTCTTTTAAAGTTCCTAAAAATGTTTCTCCCATAGTGAATCAATCTTAAATTTTCCTCAGCAATAGAGAAAGAGGATTCTTCTATAGAAAACTAATCCTGAAAGATAATCTTCACCTCATTTTATTACCCCAAATTACCCTTCAACAAAGACATTAACAAAAAGCAAAATTAACAGGCTTGGGATGCAGGTCTTGCTATTACTTCTGCCTTTATCTGATGGTAATGAACAATGAAAAGGCTCTGGAATTGAAAGACTTAATCATATTATTCTGACCAAGGTCTCTCTCTTCATAAAATATTGCCAAGATGCCTTAAAAGAAAAAGGCATGTAAAAACTGGAAGACAAGCCCAACTACTAAAACTTGATCTGGGTCTGAAAAATAGTACTGTTAATAGAAGAGTGCCAGAGTAAACCAAAAACAAAAACTGAACTCAGTTTAAAAAGTGTTTGGTAAGAAAACCTTATTTCAAACCCACAGAAGTATTTGTGTACATCACTTATGAGTTCAATAAAAAATGTCTTGTTTTTTAAACAACCCAAAATTAGCACCCTCTTTTGGAATAGTAAAATAATTGTCCATACATTATGAAATGGTCACAAAACATCTAGTTACTATCTGTCACCATGCAAAGTTGTTATAATATTGACTATATTCCCTATGCTTATACATTACATCCCATGACTTATTTATTTTATAACTGGAAGATTATATCTTCACATAACAATAATTTGGTAGTATGATTTTCTATAGGAAGAATAGAAAAATAATTCTGTCTTTCCTCTAGCATGTCTGGTCAAAATTTATCTTTGTTAATAGTAAATTAGAAAAGTTTCTCTCATATTCCCAACTCACTATTGATTATGAGTATATTTTGGGGAACTGCTGCCAAATTTGGGGATAACCATTTAAAAATCCTAAATGGATACAGTCTGAATTGGACTTTAATTAATTATGCTTGATGATAATGTTGTTATATTCTAACTCTAGATAATATACAGTCTATATGAGAACTAAGGAGCCTGTATGAGCCTATGCCATGAAGGTTGTTTAAAACTAGGGCAGAAAGTATAAAAAGAAAACAAATCCTACCATTTGCAACAACATGGATGGAACTAGAGGGTATTATGCTCAGTGAAGTAAGCCAGGCAGAGAAAGACAAGTACCAAATGATTTCACCCATTTGTGGAGTGTAACAACAGGGCAAAACTAAAGGAACAAAACAGCAGCAGACACAGACTCCAAGAAGGGACTAGAGGTTACCAAAAGGAAGGGTTTGGGGAGGGTCAGTGAGGAGGGAGGGAGAAGGGGATAAAGGCCACTATAATTAGCACCCACAGTATAGGCAGGTCACGGGGAAGGCAGCACAGAGAAGACAAGTAATGACTCTATAGCATCTTACTAAGATGATGGACAGTGATTGCACTGGAGTGGGGGGGACTTGATAATATGGGTGAATATTGAAACCACAGTGTTGCTCATGTGAAACCTTCATAAGATTGTATATCAATGATATCTTAATTAAGAAAAAAAATAGGGCGAAAGAAATAGCCTCATATTCATTCCCTGGCTGGGTCTTGTGAAGACCAGCCCATCCATCTAGTTGTTGAGATGCTGTGCCTAGACCTAAAGTCAAACCATGTTCCTTAACTTATGCCTATGAAGAAGCCAAGACTTCATAGCCTTGCCTACATACCCCGATACAGCTCATGACTCCTGGGTAACTTGGCTCCCCTACTCAGAAGTATGTCCATTTTCCTCTTCTTGACTTCACTCCTCAGACTCCTAGCAAGATGCCCTTTCCAAGTTTATTGTAAATATAAGTTCCTGACTGATTCAAATGAGCTGCATGTTTTCCAGTCCGAGTACTGCTCCAGCTATTCCCAGTCAGACCAAATTCTGATCCTGACCCTCAGCATTACCGGGGCTGTTCAAAACCTTGCACAGAAAATAATCTGCACATTCCCATTTATAACTAACATACTGAAGTAGCAAGCTTATTCTGTTCTCCAGAGGAATGATTAAATGAGTATTTAACATGCCTCTTTGCACAGCAAAGGAAATGATCACCAGAGTGAAAAGGCAACCTATGAATGAGAAAAAACATTTGCAAACCATATATCAGAAAAGAGATTAATATCCAGAAAATATAAAGAACTACAACTCAATAACAAAAAATCAAATAATCCAATTAAAAAATGGGCAAAGAACAGAATGGACATCTCTTCAGAGAAAATATGCAAATGGAAAGCATAAGAAAAGATGCTTATCATCACTAATAATTGGGGGAAGACAAATCAAAACCACATGAGATACCACCTCACACCCAGTAAGATGGCTACTATTAAAAACAAATAGATAAATAACAATTGTGGCAAGGATGTAGAGAAATTAGAACTCTCACACATTGTTGGTGGGATTGTAAAATGGTGTGGCTCTTATGGAAAATAGTATGGCAGTTTCTCCAAAAATTAAAACTAGAACTACTATATGACCCAGCAATCCCACTTTGGGTATATATCTAAAAGAGTTGAAAACCAGTCTTCACCAGTATTCCCTGCAGCATTATTCACAATAGCTAAGATGTGGAAGCAAACCTAAATGTCTAAATGTGTGTATATATGTACAATGGGATATTATTCAGTCTTACAAAAGAAAGAAATCTTGTCATATGCTACAACATAGGTGAACCTTGAGGACATAATACTAAGTGAAATAAGCCAATCACAAAAAAAGACAAATACTGAATGATTCCACTTTTATGACATATCTAAAGCAATCAAAGTCATAGAAACAGAAAGTAGAATACTGGTTGCCAGGGGTTTGGGGAGTGGGGGAAATGGGGAGTTGTTCAGTGGGCATAGCTTCAGTCAAGCAAGATGAAAAAGTTCTAGAGCTCTGCTGTTCAGTAAGGTGTATATAGTTAATACTGTACCATTCACTTAACGATTGTTGAGGGTAAATTTATGTTGTGTGTTTTCTACCATTAGAAAAAAAGTACATGCCTCTGCTTTATTCCATATCTTCCAGTCAAGCAAAAGTTCCTCTAGCAGTTTAACATCTTGGATTATAGCATTAGACTCTACATCCAACTTAAACTCTCCATTCTCATTGACATTAATAATATCTTCGCCACAGCAACCTTCAAGAAGGGTCTATGGAAAATCAGTATGAATACAAGATGCAATTATGCAATTATAACTGATTAATCCACAAAATCAACAGAAACATTAAGTTTTCAAAATCTTGGCAGTCATGACATTAATTTCAAAGGAATACTAATGAATAATTCAACATTTCACAAAGTATTTTTAATTTGCTTTAGAAAACAATTCAAATAATCAGAGAAACACAAGCTTTCAAATATTTGTAAATGACCACTCAGTTTCAAAAAGGGGTAAAACAAACATTCTATTTTTATTTTTAAATTCAATGTATTTATTAGGTTTTAAAACCTCTTCTAAAAAGTAGGACTCATGCCATAAATGTATGGATCTTAACAGTTTAAAGAGTTGAGGGATGTGGGCATGGGTAGAGGCATGGTCTTTTGCCTTAGCACTAGTACCTTCAGAGAGAAATACTTTCACAATGTTACCAAATGCTTTTATCTAGAAAGGTATTTAAACATACCATAACAGCTTAATTATAATAAAAACTAATAAGGCTTTAAAAAACCAACTCTATTTCAGTACCGACTAATGGCAATGGCATAGCACTAGCTGCCTGGAGAACTGGTTCTCTCCCATAATTGAGGGAACTGAAGCAAATAATGTTGTCTCTGTGGGTCTCAATTTTATTAGTCTACAGAAACAAGGGGCCAGCCTAGGTGACATCTTTGGTTCATCCAGATCTAAAACTCTTTGAGTTAATTTTTTTCTCCTACTCTTCTAAAATGCTTTAAAGAAAATAAAAATCCAATTAAATGATGAAAAAAAAACAGAAGAGTACCTTAGTTTGATTAAATATATACTATTAAGTTTCCTTCATTTTCTTTAGAAATAACTGAAACACAAAACTCTATTATTGGAAGACTTTAATGAAGACAGAAGTATCAGTGCGTATTAAACTATGGGAATAAATTTTATGAGTACATACCTTCAAAATGTGAAAGCCAACAATGCATTTTTGTTTTATCAACACCTGATGAATCAAGGCAAGGCCGTTACAATTTTCTAACTCTTGTATTCTCTGTTGGTTGTACTTAATTAATGACAGGATAACTCTCAGTGCTAATGCATGAGTTTCTTCACAGCCACTGAGTTCCACAACCTAAAAAAAGTGGATATATATTTCTTTGAGAGTAAAAATTTAACACATGTAGCTGTCTACCATTACATACTATCCATCAGTTTCATTCAAAAGCTTATTTTTTTATTGACCATTCTTTGTAATTATTCAAGAATTATAAATAAATAAAACTGAAAGACATAAATTCCATGCTCTTTAGTCTCTTAAATATATTATAAATGAACTAAAATAATATTAATAACCTTAGAGGTCAGTAGCATTTTATTAATGATTTGAAATTAATGATTGAAATGATTTGCAATATACCTCAAATTTTTGATAATTAGTTGATCAATAAATAGGCTCTGCATTAGGAGCTGTGGGAAATAAGAAGTAACAGCCATGATACTTGCCCCAAGTGGGGCCTACTGTTCAGTCAAAAGATATGATGTATGTACGAAAACCATGGATTGCTTTGTACTTCAACCAATGCTTTCTGACAACTACTATGTGTAAGAAACACACCTTATTATCAAGATAACAGGCAAATAAGAATGAAACAAAATGAATGCCATGAGAGCAAGAAACTATTTCTGACTCCATTCTGGGTTAGGGAAACCAATATGGAGAGAAGATGGCCTGGAAAGAGCAAAATCCTAGAAAGTAGGGGTAACAGGTGGTGGGGACAGGAGACAAGAGGAGGGGTAAAGGTCTAAAACTGGAAGGTCATATATCTAGGAGGCTGTAGGGTGCCTTTGGCTGGATGGTGGGGGTTAGGTTCGAAAGGCAGGTTATTCATTTAGGGATTTTAAGGAGAATAAACTTGATTTTTGCAGGGGAAGAGAAGGATACTGAACGTTTCTCAAGTTTTAAGTATGAAAACATGCTTTAAAAGTCTTAGCAAGATTTTGAGTATAAGATATAAAACTATTTCTCAAAACATTTTTGCTAGTATCTAGTCACTGTATAACAGCAATCATAACAAAATTATATTCAATAACTTGATAAAGGAGGAAAACCAAGGATATATATTTTGAAATTATACAAAACTCTAACAATAGATCATTCTAGGTGCAAAAAAAAGTCTGAATAAGGAAGAGGAGGAAAAGAAAAATCAGCTTAAGAGTATGGTGAGTAAAATACTAACAAAATATTTGTAAGAACAGTAACAACACTGATATGCCTTTTATTGCAAAATTAATCAAATGTGGTCCCAGCATAGAAAGCGAGCCAGTTAGGGAGTCAGTGTGAAAATTTGGTACTGTTTTAGAAGTTATACTTAGGGATAAAATTCTGGGGATGAAAGAACATCAGTGCCACTTTAATTAAACAAGGAAGTAGAGACGATTTGTACCAAAGTGAGACCATTTGTATCCCCTATTTTGGATTTCAGCAATCCCTGAGGCAGCATATAATCATTGACGCCTACTTTAAGTCAGGGAAGATATTGTTTCTGCCCTCAGATGACTAAATAGAACAGATAAACAATTTATTTTAGTACAGTACTCACGGCATGAGCCAAACCTTTTTATTTCTTCTTCTCTTTAAAAATAAAATCAAACAAATCCAAATAAATTATTTTTGCACTTATTTGTTGACCCTTGTTTTTTTTCCATGTATCTGGAAGCTTCAAGGAAAAAAATGCTTTTCACAAACCTTATTTTAAAGTATACCCTTTTGCTGTACTGTTACTACAGTATGCATTTTTTTCCCATTGATGATTTTAAATCTTGTACATTTAATATGTAAGTGTTCTAATTACATTTCTGGATAATAAAAAACTTCTAAAATGATCACAAATTAAAAGAAATTTTAAACATTTGTGGAAGAAATCTTGATGATATCCTAGACAATGTATGATTTAAAAAAAGTATTTTAGAAGTTTAAATAGTTGATATATATAGCTTTTTTTGGAATAAAAAATAAACTATGAAATTTATCAAAAACAAAGAAGTAGTTTCACCTTACATAAAACTAGAATCAGTTAATTCTTACCCTAGCAAAGAGAAAAACAAATATACCAGCTCCACCAATTTCATGCAGAATGCCTTGAATAGTTTTACATTCAGTAGACTGAAGATTCTTTAGATGGTGAGGTTCTAATAAGATGCTCTGAACTTCTTTTGAGCTGAAGGGTCTTTGAGAGAGATGGGTTTTCATTTGGCCTTTAAGTCTAATAACTGGCTCGTAGATGGTATACTGAGCAGGACAGTAAGCTGTATAAACAACTGAAAGACTTTCCTGAAACATAAATATTTTCCTTCAGTAACTAAACAATGTTTAAAAAGTTTAAACTAGCAAACACATATTTCAAAGTGAAAAGATACCCATCAAATCTTTTTGTTTTAAGAAAGACAGACAACTATATTAAACAAAGATGAATGTGAGAAGCAAGGCGGCTCCCCACGAAGGAAAAGACCAGTTTCATTTAGCAGTGATCAATACTATAAAACCCATTAAGACTGAGAAAGAGTCCAGAATAAACATGAAATTACATTTACTAGTAAAACAGCAGCAAATCTCAAGCCACACTCATTACACAGCAGGCACTGTCTTATGCACTTGTAAATATTAACCAATCTTTACAACCCTATGAAGATGAGAACTCTGGATCAATGTATTCAAAATATTTGCTTTGAATTTGCTCACAGGCTGGCTACTCATTTAAAAGAGACTTTAAACCAGATCTTTCTACCAGAATAAAATTCCAGACTATCAGAAACCCTAATTAAAACAGAATAGAACTTGCAATATTTTTTCCATGTAAAGGATAGTTTCTATCAGCTGCTGGCTTCCTGTCAAGCTTCTCTTAGCTACTTTAAAAATTATGGTCAATTTTAAGTGCAGAATATACTTTGGGTGCTCTCAGTGGCAGGGGAAATCACGAACTGCAGATTTAGCTTCTTATCTCAGAAACTGGTGGAGGCCTTGGGCTTTGACAATTTTCAACCCATGGGGATTTAAATGTAGTTTCATCAGACACTAGCATATTCATATACCAACTAAACTGACTACATAGTCTGTTGTATGTGATTATGCCAGGTAAAACAAAATTTTAAAACTGAAACCTGACAAATGCCTAGTTACCTGAAAGAAGTCCCACCTGACACAAACGCCTTGCCAGGAGGGCACCATCTTGGCCTGACTGCTCACTATGACATTATAACCCCAAATTACTAAGGCTTTAAAAATGTGCTTTCTAAAAAGAGCATTCATGTGAAAACCTTAGAATGTTCATTTGAGATAATTTATGTTGAATTTGATAACTTATGTGACTTTTATTCTTTTCAGGAAAAAAAGGATTAAAGAAATTTTTGTGTGTGTGGAAGCAAATAGAGTAAACAAAAACTAGGGTTAAAATTATTATTTGAACAAACACTTGTATGGGCTTCTCAGAGTGTGATTCCCAACCAGCAACGTCAGCATCACCTGGGAATTTGTTAAAAATGCACATTTGTGGGCCATACTTTAGACCTACTCAATCTGCAACTCCCACCAAGCAATCTACGTTTCAAGTGTTCTGGGTGATTCTGACGCACACTTAGGTTTGAAAACCATGTTTCCCTCAGTGTTGGGCCATCTGGGGTGGGATAATTCTTTGATCTACAGCACTGCCCATGCACGCACAATGTTGAGTATTCCCGTCCCCACGCAGTCCTAGTGGACAGCCACAATGCCTCCAACCCCCATTTAAAAATACTTCTTAGGGAGAAAAAAGATCGTATACCTAATATCAGCTCTTTAGTCAAATTCCACAGGTATCTACCCTATACCTGTTTTACCACAGATATATTTAACACCATTTAAGACATACATGTTTTACAAAATATCATACTAGAATTTTCCCTTTACTTGAGCCAAATGTTACAGCTTTAAAATAGAAATAATTTTATTGTGAAATACACATTTCATTAATAACAAAATACATTCCAAAAATAGTCTCCTAGTAAAAAATGTCTCTGCCCTATAATTGTACCTCTTGTAAGAAGCAAGAGGAGGAACACAGTATCATGGACAGATCTACCAGTTTTTAGTAGCTCTTTTAAGACTATTAAGGCTCAGTTTTTTAGTTTCTATAATGAAAAATACCCATTAGAAGCTCCTAAACTGTATAATACAACAAAATATGAGAATAATGCATAAAAACAATCTGAGGCTCTTATATAAGCAGAGTTAGCAATAAAACAAAACTCCTAGTTGTTACTGATATTAAAGAATATTCTAAAATCTAAATTATATAATTAAAAGTAATATAAATAAAAATTAGTGTTTATGTATAAAGTGTGGAAAGGAAATGTAATGGCAATATTTTTTCAGGCTAATTTTATTTTTCACTATATCATAGACATTTTCTTGAATGATTAATAGGTATAACTAAACTTAACTAATACTTAGTATAGAAGAAATACAGTTCCAAGGAGAAGGGGATGAAAATTTGAAAACAGAAAATAAATTCTGAAGTCAGAGTATTTCAATTTCTTTCTCAGAAAGAAACATGTTCTAAGAAAATGTTGAGAAAACAAAAAAAGAGAAACCTGAGAAATCTAACTCATGGGTCCACACTCAACAAACATATCTATGCACAGTTACTACTAAGTTAAAACTCGTAAAATGAAAACTTACAATTAAGAGCCCAATGTCCACATCTTTCTTAGTCATAAAAAGTTCTCTGATTTGTTCACAGTGCAAAATGTCTTTATTAATGTACTTGGAGTAGTCATTCATAGGTCTCCCATATTTACATGGCATTATAGATGTATGGTTGGGTCCACAAACATATAAATAAAAAGCCTCTTGTGAACCAATCTTAGCTCCTATACAGCAGAAAAACAAAGTTCCTTATTTAAACCACTTCAACCAGAATTTTCTATAAAAAGCCAAGAGTTATTTTTTTTTTGCCAGACTCTTTTAGTTGTTCTCTATTTCTTATAAAATGGATAAAGCCTCAATTTCCAAATTGGTGTAATAAGCAAATAAACCAACTATGGAGGGAAGATGAATTAGTATAAAGTTAACTTGGTAAAATAAAATCATGAAATTTCTATCTGTTCCTTAAGCCAGAAAACAGTTTTTTTTAATAAATGAAAACTATACCTCAGTAAATTCCTTTTGTGAGTTGATACCTTTATTCCTCCCATCCATACATCTATTTACTCATTAAGCTCTGTCTAAATGAACAGCCATTATGTACCAGGTTCAGTGATGTATTTTTAACAATCAGATTTCTTTTATCCCTAAGATTTTACCCCTAAAATTTAATACATTGAAATTATAAATAAAAGGGAAAACCATAATGAGTTTACTTGTCATAATACTGTATTTTCCAGGATTACAAAATAAAGTTGATTTAATATCAGTTTCTCTTTACTGCAGGGGTGGGGGGGCAATAAATAAGATATGCACTTCTACATTAAATATATGTCAATTATAAGAAACGTCTAGATTATAAAAATGTTAAAATATTTTAAATGTGCATCTTGAAACCTAGGAAGTACAGTACTTATTAAGCACAAATGAAGGAACAGGAATTAATATTTTATCCAGGATAATTTACTTAGTTTAATACTTGTTAACTGAAAGAAAAACTTGAAATGGATTTAAAGGGGAAAATATACCATTGAAGAGGAGTAAATTTCCAAGGTCCCATTTTCCAGACAATTGCAAAAACTCTTCTTGGGATGATAAACAATGGCCAATCATGCAAAATGTTTTATTGCTATCAGATGACAAACTTGTTTTTCTTGGAAGCATAAAATCCAAAGGAACGTCAGGTTTCCTATGTTAAAAATAAGGTTAAATAAATTACTTCAGTGAGGACTAAGTATTAAGTATTTAAAAAGTACTAAGTATTTTTAAAGTGTGATTGTTTAATAATGGGAAACTCTTGAGCAATTTTCCTGGTTCAGTATCAAACAGCTGGTGAGTGGGAGAGGAGAAAGGAGCTGGTTCTGTTGTCTCCTCGTCCAAGGTGCTGGCAGCCCCCAAGCCCCAGGAAGAGCAAAGCAGAGGGTCTGGTGATCCTACAACAGGCCACAGCGAGTGTGGCCAGACATTTGCTGCTTATTTTCTTAGCCATTTGACTTCTGCATATGCGCCTTCCTGGTTCATAGGTACAAACCAACCACCAACTCCTAATTTTACGAAGAGGTCTTCCATCTTGGGAAACAGTTCCTAAAATCTCATGTCCTCTATGAGGCGCTCAAAGATTAATCAGAAAAGGAATATCACTTCTCCAGATTTTGCGCTGACTAGCCACTGAAATGCCACTGCTTTTTTGTATTTTCTGTTTTTTCAGTGCTAAGTCATTACAGAGCTTTTGATTAGTCTCTTGTTTTTACAGGAATCCTTACAAAAGAACGAGTAGGAAAAGGTCACAGAGAGACACACATGATGGGAGGACTTCATCGGATTGAGATTGTAGAGTGTCCAGCTTTACTCCTATTTTAGTAATGTTTTAAACTCCGTATAAGTTAATAAAGGTAATTTATAAAGGCAAAGTTTTTAAATAATAAAAAGACTAAACTAACAAAGGCTAGCTCTTAATGAAAAATTCTACTTTGGTATATATTATTTAAAAACTTGCCCTTAAAGCTTTCTGCTTCATATTTAACACATAAGTTTAATTATTTTAATAGGAATATTTCTTAATAAATGAAAGATGTGAGGTAATTTTTTTTACTGAAGCATAATTAACACACAACATGAGAGTGAGATCATTTCTATAACATTGTGGATAAAATGAGAGTTCCTGTGGCCAGGATTCTCACTTGGCCCTGGTTGATTAGCTCACTGCACACCTGTAGGCAATACATGGCTGTTGACTCTATATAAAGAGCTCGGCCCAGTGCTTTGGGCGTGACATGGTGGTATGGCTGCAAGGCTGCAGGAGAGCAGAACAGAGGCTGGAGTGGTGGCAGCGCCAAGGACAGAGTCCCAGAGGGCGGCTGTGTGGGACAACTGTGCAGACAGAGGAGCCCAGAGGCAGAGACCGACTTGCTGCATACAGACTCGCTCTGAGTGAACGGGATTTTAGTGACTAACCTGCCACCTGGAAATAAAGTTGGGTATAACCCTTTTACCCCAAGAACAGTTTTTCTGTCAATTTCTTTGGTCACACTGAATCCATAGCGAACTTGCCAGGGGCTGAAACCCATTAGCAAGACAAACACGCATCTCTTTCCTTTACCAAATAAATGGCATAAGTGAAAGACTACTGTCCCCTAGTGGCAGTATGACTTAATACTGTTTTTAAGATTAATTAAACAAATGTGCTATATATTCCTACCAGATTTGTATGTTTTTCATTAAGTAAAAGTAGAAAATATTAATGTTATTTTTCTGTCATTATGTATTATTAAAAGTGGCCTCTTGAAATGTATTACTTGTAGAAATTATTCTATTTCAGAAAGTGGTAAAGTGTCAAGTTTAAATTAACAGAGTACATTTGTCCATGATCACTTAACTCATTGCTCTGTTAACAGCTGAAATCATTGATTTGTAACAGGTGGGAAAAGTTCCTTCAAAGTAATGTATAAATAAGTGGGTGGGTGAACAACAGAATGTATGTGAATCAAATGGCTATGCTAACTTCGAACTATCCACTCTCTTTCTACACACTTAGTCTAATAATTAGCTTATGATTCCTATACCTGTCAGCTGGTTTGATGAAGGAAAAATCTACTGAGGCAATGAAGTCCAGGGTTTTAAAGCATGGGCTCTCTCTGGGGTCAGAGTCTCGGTGCAAGTCTGTACTTCTTCCTTGTGGCATGACTTTGCCCCACTCTGGTCTCAGCTGCCTCATATGTAAAATAGAGATAACAATATATCTACTTCATTGTGTTGGGGTGACTAAAGGAGGTAAGCTGTGTAAAGTGCTTAATATGGTGCCTGGCATATTTTAAGAGGTCAAGAAATGAGAAGAGAGTCCACAAAAAAGAAGCTTGCTTCTCACAGCCCTAACTTCAATTCCAACTCCAGCTGATCTAACTTAAGATTCTGCAAACAAATTTACTGACAGGCTACAGCTGCCATTCAGGCTTAGGCAGTGGTGAAGATTGAGAACTTCTCATAAAATATTTTATTTGGAATAGGAAAATTGAGCTTCAGTGATGTATTTCCATGCATTTTTTTCATATCATTAATGTAGAGTTACATGAGCAACACTGTGGTTTCTAGACTCCCCTCATTATCAAGTCCCCACCACATACCCCATTACAGACACTGTCCATCAGTGTAGTAAGATGCTATAGAATCACTACTTGTCTTCTCTGTGTTATATTGCCTTCCCCGTGCCCCTACCCCTACATTATGTGTGCTAATCGTAATGCCCCTTTTTCCCCCTTATCCCTCCCTTCCATGCAATTTTTAAAATGAATAAACAAAAACTGAACCCCTGACTTTATTTCCAAAGCCTGTTCTCTCCTGTGGCTGACACTGTGGACTGGCTACCCTAAAGCCATTCACCAGGCCCCTTTCTCCTGCCTTCCTCTAGTACTGAGGCTGGACAGCCATAAGCCATTCTGTAGCCTCCCTTGCAGCAACGAACCGATACACAGTCTCTCCGTAGTTTCCACAGGCCCTTTGCTGTGCCTGGAATGCTCTTCCTCCCTCCTGGTCATGGCAAGCTCCGTCTTCTCCTTCAGGTCTCTGCTTAAATAATCTGTCCTAGATAGACCTTCCCTGATCCACTTCTCTCAAGTAGCAAACTTGGTATTTTCTGTCTTGGGAGGTGTTTGTTAACCTTCACAGCATTCATCATGATCTGTATATATTCATTTAATTGTGTTTATTCGTTGTCAGCTTCCTCACTAGACTGTGAGTTCCAAGAAGGCAGGGAACATGACTGTCTTATCTGCAACTACCCCTGGGCAGATACGGCATATGCTCAGCATACAGTAATTCCTCAATAAATATTTGATGAACAAACAAATGAATGAAAACAGGTTAATTTATGCTAAGGGTCCATGTCATCTCTATGGTCTAATCTATTTCAAGGGATTTTTGGGAGGTAATGTATACAATGTACCTAGCAAAAGTCTGTAACATAACAGGTATATAGTATTTTATGGTCTGTTCAGTTCAATCTCGATTCCTCATCTTGGCATTCAAAGCCTCCTGTTAGGTAACTTCACCAAAGCCCATGTCATTTTTCTTTTTCATTATTCAACTCAGACTCTTCCTTCCAGCTTTTCCATGCTACCCTAGTTTCTAATTCTGTATCACCTTCCATGCTATTTCATTCAGTACAATAGTTCCCAACTCTTATAAGTCCAAGATGCCTTATATAGCTCTCTCAGAGTTAAACTTTACATTAAGATATTCCAGAAAATGTTTCTTATAAATTTGACCCACAGTTCTCCTGGTCAGTAAAAAAATCCCATGAAATTACATCTGAATCTATCACCTGGTATATTTCTAGGACCCTATTTAATCTCTCAGCTGATACAAGGCTTGTATTTTTCTCTAGTCATTCTAATTTCTTTTAAAACCCTGATTTAATTTAGGTATTAGCCTTATTAGCCACTTAAATGAAATAATTCCTTGTGGATTCATTTTATAATACATGGGTTGAAGGACTAAATTATAGGTTTTGTTCCTTGATTTAACACATATTCTACATAAATATCTAAATGTCCAGATTTTGCAAGCTCTCCCAAACCTAAATATTAATTTTCAACAGTTACTTCTATGGGAAATTAATTCTGTATTCAAGTTATATATAGGAAAAGTGATAGTTTTTTACATTTTTAGAAGCAATAAATGAGAAAAAATATCCAACTCTGATACAAATTCCTACATTAGAATTCAGTAAATTTTATCTATAGTTTTCTGTAATCTGTTTCGGAAGCTTTAACAGACACTTAAACTTAATAATAAGTAACTGAGGTTAATAAGTATTTACTAAATATGTTTCATACCTCTGTCCAGAGACCCAGATGGAGATTTTGCCGTGGATATTCTTTTTCCCTTGGGGCTGCTGTAAGTAGGTGATTACTAAATGTTGCCATTTGCTTGGGAGGAAAATATTCTCCTGTGATTCAACATGTGCTAGTAAAACAGCTTTCATATCATCATTTGAATCCACGCACACACTACACAAAAAGAGAAAAGGTGTAGGCTGAAAACATGAAATTTATAATCTCAGTATTTAACACATGAATAACTACAATTCCAGATATTTAAGTGAGATTAAAAATCAGTTCTAATTTTAAACTAACTTGAAAAATCAGTAGCTCTTTGTTTTATATCATAATCTGTTTATTGTATTTATTACCTCAACTCATGTACTAAAAAAAGATTAGGCTCATTTGCTGGTGTTAATAATTTAGGGAGTAATTTTCAAAATTCAATTTGGTAATAAAAAATTTTTTATTACCAACTATTTATATAGTCGTTCTTTTAGAAACTACATACAAATTTGGCCATATAAAAATCAATATTTATTGTGCATAAATGTCTAAATGCCAGGGTGTATTGGACGTCTAACCTACTCTGAGGAATTGTGAGAGAATTAGGATATAATGCATATGCAGTACACTTTTAAATATTTACAAAGCATATATCCCTAAATAATATACTATTTGTTTAGTTTTAAGTTTTATAAAAACAGTACATACTCACTACAAATAGACTTGTGTCTATACAAGTTTACAAAGGAGGTAGGAAACAGGACAAGATAGTAAGGAGAACCCCAGTTTATTAGACAATGGCTGTTACCTGCTCTACATGGAAGACAGCTGTCTGATAGTGACATCTTAAGAGCATCTCAATCTGACAGAACACTTCTAGAGATAAGACTTCAGTATGTACTTGGTCTAAAATCTAATTGATAATCTACTCTAGAGAATAATTATAAATTTTTGGATGAAATAACGTATTGTCACAAAGATGGTACTAATAACTGTTAGAATGTATCTTCTTAATAAGATTTCTATGTTTTTCTGTCATGATCTTTATTAGCAGATCTCACATCTATGTTTATTATATAAATAATTAAATACATGATGTATTCATGGGGGGTTGGGGATAAATACCGAAAGACAAAAGTGCCCCTGTGGGGATCAGCCCACACTTGGATCATCAATGCTTTGGATCCCAATGAAATCATATGAACACAGCCTTCTTCTATGAGCCTTTCACTGGGATTTGTGTACTCTGCATCTTCTGGTCTGTTGTTCTCTATGATAAAAAGATGTTAGAATGATCAGTAAAGTAGTTGACAAAAATTGAGTGGAAAAGTGAATTTAAAAGAATACAAAACATGGTTGTTCACTTGTAGTAAATTACTCATCCAGAATGTCTGAACCTGATCAATTCCAAACAATATTATTTCCAAAGTTGAGCTGTTAACTCAGAAAGAGCACCAAGAGTGAAAAAAAGTAACTGAGTGTATTAAAAGTTACTAAATGTTTTAAAATACATAATAACTGAGGTCTGACTGAGGGAAGGAGTAGACTGCTATGATGTCACAGTGATTACCTAATACAATCTGCACCATGATTCTTTTACTGATTGGATTGGGCCTCTGATTTATCGACTCTAGCCCAGGGGCAAACACGACTGTCATGTGCTTTGCACTACTAAAAATCATCCTACAATTATTATAGCATGATTTTTAAAAAATTGATATTAAAGTTCCTTTTAGAAAAATTGTGGTTTTCGAATATATTCCTTGTTTAGACTCCCTGATGAGTGATCTTTGAATGTAACTGTTAAGTTATTCTGAAATTCCAAAATGTCCTCTAGGGCAAGCTACGGTAAATGCAATATAGTCTGGACTACCACGGTATTCATTCTGACGTTAAGTTGTTCCTCTATTGAATATGTATGGTAAGCTGAATCCTCAGCCATCCATGCTACCTATGAATTTGATATTTAACTTTTTGTAAAGCTATATTAATTAAGATGTACCAAAACAAAAAATGCATGTCCAGAGGCTCAGAATTCCAGAGAAGATGAACATAACCAGGTAATAGATTGCATATATACTTGCTGTCATTTTTCAACAGGCATAACCATCACCAATTTTTAAGAATACTCTCCCTGGCAATATAATAGTCTTACAAAGAAAAAAGAGTTAAATTCATTGATTATTCTGAGGACTATTGCTCAAGATATAAGATGCAGAGAGAACTCATATCATCTGATAGGATATTTTAAAAAATTCCCATATCAAATCTGAACTGGTACAAATGAAAGGCTAGAACAAAACAACTGTATACCCAGGAACTGCAGAGTAGGAATATTATATTTCTTAATGTTCACAACAATCTTATGAGGTAAATATTATTATCCCCATTTTGAGGGTGACAGAATTGAGATGCTGAGAGGTCATATAACTTGCTCAGTGGCACACAGGTGGTTTAGAGGCAAAGGATCTATTACCACTGTAATATTTTCTTTATTCTCAATTTTACATGTATACTATTTTTAATGTTCTTTTTAAATGTTCATGCAAGATGATCTTTCCAAAATATGTTTCATAATACATCTTAACAATAAAAAAATTTTTTAATTTCCCCAATACTTAATTTTTCTCAGGTCATTGTGCATATTTATTCATTTAAGTAAAATACTGAACAGAGATTTCATTCTTAAAATATGTAATCTCTTAGAAAAAGAAGAACAAATGAAGCCCAAAGTCAGTAGAAGGAGGGACATAATAAAGATTAGAGGAGAAATAAATAAAATTAAGAAGAATAAAACAGTAGAATCAATGAAAGCAAGAGCTGGTTCTTCGAGAAAATAAACAAAATACATAACCTTTAGCCAGACTTATCAAGAAAAAAAGAGAGTCTACTCACATAAACAGAATCAGAAATGAGAAAGGAAAAATCACTATGGATACCACAGAAATACAAAGAATTATGAGAGAATACTATGAAAAATTCTATGCTAACAAACTAGATAACCTAGAAGAAATGGACAACTCTCTAGAAAAATACAACCTTCCAAGGCTGACCCAGAAAGAAACATAAAATCTCAACAGACCAATTACCAGCAATGAAATTGAACTGGTAATCAAAAACCTACCTAAGAACAAAACTCCTGGACCAGATGGCTTCACCACTGAATTTTATCAAACATTTAGTGACGACCTAATATCCATACTCCTTAAAGTTTCCAAAGAGTAGAAGAGGGAATACTTCCTGACTCATTCTATGATGCCAGCATCACTCAAATACCAAAACCAGGCAAAGACACCACAAAAAAAGAAAATTACAGACCAATATCCCTGAAGAACACAGATGCAAAAATACTCAACAAAATATTAGCAAACTGAATTCAAAAATACATCAAAAAGATCATCCATCATGATCAAGTGGGATTCATCCCAGGGATGCAAGGATGGTACAACATTTGAAAATCCACCAACATCATCCACCACATCAACAAAAAGAAGAACAAAAACCACATGATCATCTCCATAGATGCTGAAAAAGCATTTGACAATATTCAATATCCATTCATGATAAAAACTCTCAACAAAATGGGTATAGAGGGCAAGTACCTCAACATAATAAAGGCCATATATGAAAAACCCACAGCCAACATTATACTTAACAGTGAGAAGCTGAAAGCTTTTCCTCTAAGATCAGGAACAAGACAAGGATGCCCACTCTCCCCACTTTTATTCAACATAGTTCTGGAGGTCCTAGCCACGGCAGTCAGACAACACAAAGAAATAAAAGGCATCCAGACTGGTAAGGAAGAAGTCAAACTGTCCCTCTTTGCAGATGACATGATATTGTACATCAAAAAACCTAAAGAATTCCCTTCCACTCCAAAACTACTAGATCTAATATCTGAATTCAGCAAAGTTGCACAATACAAAATTAATACGCATAAATCTGTGGCATTCCTATACACTAGCAATGAACTAGCAAAGAAGGAAATCAGGAAAACAGTTCCATTCACAGTTGCATCAAAAAGAATAAAATACCTAGGAATAAACCTAACCAAGGAAGTGAAAGACCTATACTCTGAAAACTACAAGACACTCATGAGAGAAATTTAAAAAGATACCAATAAATGGAAACACATCCCGTGCTCATGGATAGGAAGAATTAATATTGTCAAAATGGCCATCCTGCCTAAAGCAATCTACAGATTCAATGCAATTACTATCAAAATACCAACAGCATTCTTCAACAAACTAGAGAATGTCATGCTAAAATTCATATGGAACCACAAAAGACCCTGAATAGCCAAAGCAATCCCGAGAAGGAAGAACAAAGATGGGGGGATTATGCTCCCTAACTTCAAGCTCTACTACAAAGCCACAGTAATCAAGAAAATTTGGTACTGGCACAAGAACATACCCATAGACCAAAGGAACAGACTAGAGAGCCCTGATATAAAACCAACCATATGTGGTCAATTAATGTACGATAAAGGAGCCATGGACATACAATGGAGAAATGACAGCCTCTTCAACAGCTGGTGTTGGCAAAACTGGAGAGCTACATGTAAGAGAATGAAACTGGATTATTGTTTAACCCCATACACAAAAGTAAACTTGAAATGGATCAAGGACCTGAATGTAAGTCATGAAACCATAAAACTCTTAGAAGACAACATAGGCAAAAATCTCCTGAATACAAGCATGAGCAACATCTTCCTGAACACATCTCCTCGAGCAAAGAAAACAAAAGGAAAAATGAACATATGGGACTACATCAAACTAAAAAACTTCTGTATGGCAAAGGATACCATCAACAGAACAAAAAGGCATCCTACAGTATGGGAGAATATATTTGTAAATGACATATCCAACAAGGGGTTAACACCAAAATATATAAAGAACTTACACGCCTCAACACCCAAAAAGCAAATAACCCAATTAAAAAATGGGCAGAAGATATGAAGAGACAGTTCTCCAAAGAAGAAATTCAGATGGCCAACAGACATGAAAAGATGCTCCACATCACTAATCATCAGGGAAATGCAAATTAAAACCACAATGAGGTATTACCTCACACCAGTAAGGATGGCCAGCATCAAAAAGACTAAGAAAAACAAATGCTGGTGAGGATCCGGTAAAAGGGGAACCCTCCTACATTGCTGGTGGGAATGTAAGCTAGTTCAACCATTGTGGAAAGCAATATGGAGGGTACTCAAAAAACTTAAAATAGAAATGCCATATGACCCGGGAATCCCACTCCTTGGAATTTACCCAAAGAATACAACTTCTCAGATTCAAAAAGACATGTGTATCCCTATGTTTACTGCAGCACTTTTTACAATAGCCAAGATATGGAAGCAACCTAAGTGTCCATCAGTAGATGAATGGATAAAGAAGATGTGGTACATAAACACAATGGAATACTATTCAGCCATAAGAAAGAAACAAATCCTACCACTTGCAACAACATGGATGGAGCTGGAGGATATTATGCCCAGTGAAATAAGCCGAGCGGAGAAAGACAAGTGCCAAATGATTTCCCTCATTTGTGGAGTATAACAACAAAGCAAAACTGAAGGAACAAAATAGCAGCAGACTCACAGACTCCAAGAAGGAACTAGTGGTTACCAAAGGGGAGGGGTGTGGGAGGGCGGGTGGGGAGGGAGGGAGAAGGGTATTGAGGGGTATTATATTTAGTACACATGGTGTGGGGGGTCACAGGGAAAACAGTGTAGCAGAGAGAAGGCAAATAGTGAATCTGTGGCATTTTACTACACTGATGGACAGTGACTGCACTGGGGTATGGGTGGGGACTTGATAATATGGGTAAATGTAGTAACCACATTGTTTTTTTATGTGAAACCTTCATAAGAGTGTATATCAATAATACCTTAATAAAAAAATTTTTTTTAATATGTAATCTCTTGTAGTTAATTTGTTTTAGATTTATATACTTAATTTATGGTACATATCTAAAAGTTATAAGATGGTTTAGGTATTAGAAATTAAATATAATAATTATATCAGGAATCATTTCTATCAAGGAAAGATTATTTGCCAGCTAGACTATAGGGGCTACTGTCAATGTTTTAAATGATGGCTAGAACCCATTTAGCAGAAGGAAGGAAAAGTGGCTATATAGTTTTATCCTTTCCTTTTCTAACATTAACGAGAAAGCAATCTACACAGTTTATAGTGTAGTGATGACATTCAGAAGGAGATGAACAGTGATGCACATACAGAAAGAAAGCACTCAACGAACATTAGGCAGCAACATTATCAATAATATCACATGTATATTGTTTCAGGGCTGTCAGTTCTTAGGTGGCAAAATTCAATTCACAAATGAAAATGCTCTAACTGCTTGAAATACTAAAAATTATCTGCTGAGATTTTTTTTTTAAGTTGGCTTCCTAGGCTAACCCATAAAATATGTAGGTATGCTACACTAAGAACATGGAAATGTTTTGTGGAGAAGTGAATTCTGAGTTCCAACTGTGGATATCAGGAAACATTTCCTACTCTTCAGTCCTGACAGTGTCATTAAGGATTTTCATTTCCATCCACAAGTCAGTGGCAGGGGACTGCCCCTGGAAGCCAGACACTAGTAAACGCCTAGAGTCCTGAAGCAGAGGCTCCAGTCAGGTAGGGAAGTTTTGTGGAGTGAAGAAATATAGAGGCTGGGACCAGCATATAAATATAAACTCCTAAACATCTGTCTCATCTAGTCATTTCATTAATTCCATGGACCCTAAGAATTAGCCCACCTGCTTCACATCCCATCACCATAAATTGCTTTCCAGTCAATGGGTTCTTTAAGCCCTGGTCATATGAGGAACAAGATGCAGCTTCAAAGCAGCATAATAGCGATTGATCAGTTATAGAAAGGACTGGAATGGAAGTTATTCTAACTTTGGAGAATGGCTGACACATTTAAACATTCTATGATAGCAACTGGGAGAGGAGACCTGAGGTTAAATACAGCATAAAAAGGACAGCATGAATTGAGAGAGAAAGAAAGCAGATGAACAGGGGCTGACTAAAGGGGACTGGGAAAATAGGGAGCAGAAGGATGGAAAAGTGGCTATAATGTTTTATCCTTTCCTTTTCTAACATCAGGAGCCACTCTAATCCAGTAATGGGACCAAGAAAGAGGCAGGAAATGGGGCTGGTGACCCCTAGAAGTTATATATGTGGTGGTTCCCCCACTTCCCTCCTGCCCCACCAGGTTAAAAAAGTACAGAAGGAAATGGAGTTTTCCAGGATGTCAGGCAATTTGGACAGCTTAGCTTTGCTAAGTCAGGACCTATCACTACTCAGGCATTTAAGTGAAGACATGTTAAGAGTTAGTTAGAATACTGCTGTGTTCTGGACCCAAACTGCCATCTGAAAAAGCTTAGTGTAACAGATAATACTGTCATCATACGTGTTCCATCAAAACTACCTTCCCGTAAAATTAATGATTTGTTTCTTTTCTTTATCCTCTTTCCTTTTCCTGTGGTACTCCGAGCTTCATGGATACACTCCACATTAAACCATAGGGAAACACTGAAACCTTCTGCCAGGTGAGGCCAGCAGTTTTGTCCCAGCAATGGCAAGTGCACCGGGGCTATGTGCCAAGAGGAAAGCAGCTGCTGAGGGAAACTTTCACTGTCAGCCTCTTTCTTGCTCCGTGAGATTCGTGCTCTTCTCAATAATCCCATGGCCTTACTGTTGAGAATACCAGGACATTTTTGTGATGAAACATCATTGCTTATATTTGGAGTGTGCAGTAAAGGGAAGGTTAGATACTGTGAAGGGCTCAGAGTAATATCGCTTTCAACAATTTTCAGAACACCCAGAAGAAGAATTTCCTAGAGAAAAAGAAAAACAAAACTTTACAATCATGTTACAAAGTACACAATAATCTTGAAATCAAGGTTATAAATGAACATACAAACATACCCATACACATATCAGCACTCCTATTTAAATACCTTCCTAGCTACCATATCATTAAAATTTTCATTTTTCATGTAGTTAAGATAAAATACTTAACAGAGACTTCATTCTTAAAATATGTAATCTCTTGTAGTTAATTTGTTTTAGATTTAGACACGTAATTTATGGTACAAATCTAAAAGTTATAAGATGGTTTTAAGTATTAGAAATTAAATATAATTATATCAGGAATCATTTCTATCAAAGAAAGATTATTTCCACATAGACTATAGGGGCTTCTGTCAATGTTTTCAATGAGGGATAGAACCCAAGACCTTAGGAATTCTCCAAATTTCTCAATGATAATTACAGCATGATTGACTTTATAAAACTGAGTGTTCAATTGCTTTCCAGCTTATTTCACATGACTCTTCCCTAGTCAAATAAGCTTTCTTCCATCTACATTTGGTAAACTAAAATCAAGTTTTTAAGTTTTATTCATATTACAAGTTTTGGTTGAATGGAAATATAGAATATATAGAAAAGATGTGAGGAAATGAGCATTTAATTAAAGGGGGAAACAATGACTCAGTAGACAAGTAAAAAAAGATGACTCATCTAGTAAAATGCCTTATGATGCATAAAATGACATCTGTTGATTACGATAATGAGAAGTGCACTCTGAAAAAGCAATACAAACACTCCATAAATGTATGTCAGTTCTCAATTGTCTACACTAGTGGTTTTTAACCTTCGAGCTCCCTCAGGGTCCACAAGGCAGGTGAGCCGGAGTAGGGGTGAGGGTGGGGGCTGGGAGTTTAATGGGTAGAGTTCCAGAACATCTCATCTTGCTTCAAAGAAAGTAGCTCCAAGGTTTTCTGTTTAGCTGCTTACATTTCTACTGAAGATTCCATTATAAAAATGGGTTTCTCAGCAAAGAACAGTCTAAATGTCACTAAGCTACACCAATTAAAAGGAGAAGTGATAGAAGATAACTGAAGAATGGATAATAATTTTCTAAAAAAGAGTAATCCTCAAAATGGTAATAATTACTCATAATTGAGTTCTTTACTAATTAAAATTATTCATCATTTTTTAAGCACAACGACTGGAGGTGGGATGGATTAAAGAGACTACTGATATCAATGATATGTCTGGTTAGCCAAAACAGAAGTGAAATGGTTAAAATATGTGCAAAAAATAAAACAATTGAGAACTTCACACATAATAACATGGAGTTCACTGCATAATCATTACCACATCAAAAGAGAGAGCTTAGTAACTTCCAAATAATTTTTTAAATTGTTAGGTATCAGTGAAAAAACATAAAGTTTTAGCATATTTACTGTACAAGGAGACTTCTCCAGAAATATTCTCAAAAGAAGGGTTAGCTCTTCTGAACATGTCCTTGAACTCATCATAGATACCAAAAGATCCACCAATACTCGCTGGCATGCTAAATTAAAAAAAGATATAAGGGAAAAATATTCAAGCTAAAACACAATTAAAGGAACTGAATAAGCAATTTCATTGAAAGAGATCAGATGCTGATGTTACATTTTAGATGAATTATAGATACTCTAATATTCAAAAACTTGCTGAAGAAACAGCAATACGGTTACATGTAAACCAACTAGCCAACCAACGACAAAAGCAACACAACCACTTTTCTTAAAGATTGGTTAGCTCCACATAAAGTAAAGGCATTATTTAAAGAAGCATAAATAATTACAGTACTTGTTAAATAAGTTGACACTGTTGGGTACCATAAAATAGTCTGCTACCTTCTTATTTTGAAAATGTTTAAATTATAGCTATCACTTTCTAAATAGAAAATTAGATGATATAAATAAAAGTGGAAATATTAAAGATTATGAAAAAACTATCACAAATGATTAGTTTGAACACTTTATTGAACACATCATGGGTTTAGCATAAGATATAATCAGTGGTACACAAATTGTAGAACTTTTTTGAGTAAAATAAATAATATTGGTACCACACATTATAGTGTTTAATGTATATTTACACTGATCCTCGCCAGAAAAAAAGGTTCTACAAATTAAATAATATCTCCATTTTAGACATGCTAAAAATTATCCGGTTGTGAAACCTAAGAATAGAAGCCAAGTTAAAGCAAATATTTTGCAGAAACAGTGAACTGATGCAATAGTCTAATGGTAGGTATATCTGGAAAGAAACTTGAAATGAGACTATAAAACAGCATGGACTTTATTCTGTAAGAAACATGAATCCACAAAAGGTTTTAGAGTAAGAAAGTAGTATGATCAAAGTAAAGTCTACATGCCTAGATTTTTTTTTTTCAGTTCAAAACTCATAGGTTCCCATTCAAAATGGGGGAATGGAGATGTATATATATTGCACACATATAATATAGTATTATATATATATATAAAACCTTTGTTTACAGAATTACAAAAACAGAAAAAGTCCATAACAAAAGAAGTGGGAGAGGCAGTGTGCATTGGAAGCACATCATATTTAAAAACACAGTTCTTGAAGATGGAAGAGTAGATGGATGAAACAGAAAGCTGCAGCCTAGAACCTCTTTGAATTACAAAGAGGCTCGGAGGAGTGGAGAACCTATTGTCTGTCTAAAATCTGAAGGAAAAGTAAAAATGCAGCTGCAAAAACAGGGATTAATAAAAGGTCTGCCTGTGAACACCCACCTCTCTCCTTGATTCTGAGTACAGAGCATAGATAGCTCAGCTTTTATTTTTATGCCCAAAACTTGATAACTCTTCTCTAAAGAAAATGAATGTATTGCCAGGCAAAAGCTGAGATGTAGAGTGGGATATTAGCATCAAGGCAAGAAGGTATAACTGTAGAGTCTGCAGACTGGCCAACCTGCCTAACCAAAGGGAAAAAGAGGGACTGAAATAAAACCTGAATGCCATTCACCACGCCCTGCATCCTGCCATTGGGCTGTGTTGATTGGATGAAGGGATGCCTTTTTCTTAGCGCGAAGACACTATTCATTAGCCATGCCCTACATGTGGAGGATACATTTTTTAATGTACGCAAAATGACATATGAGGTAACAGTGGCCCTAATGGCCCTCCAAAGTAAAGCTCTCTTTATTATGGTATTTGGGGAGCCCTTTATACCCTGGCACATGAATGTCCATTCAGGACATCCAACAGGACATCCATTCAGGGAAGATGTCAAAAAGGGAAGCAAATTTACTTTTACAACTTCACAGGAAATTTCCAGCAGCTTTCTTAAATAAAACAGGCACAAAAAGTCAAATATTTGAGAATCATAATCATAAAAGAGAAAACCCAAGATATAAAAAAACAAACAAATTGATAAACTGACTCCAAAGGAAAAAGACAATTTAGGGTAGGAAGAAATCTTTTAAAAATGTTAATATTATATCCATATATATATAAGAACATATATAGCCTTATAAGAAAATGGAATAACCAGAAAACAATCAAACAAAATGGAGCTCTTAAATATTAAAAGATATTGCCAAAATTAAAAATTGAAAAAAAGGCTGCAGTAGAATTAGAGAAATCTTCCAGAATATAGCACAAAAAGAAAGAAGTAGGCAAAATGAGAGGAAAGATAAGACATAGCAAGATCAATCTAAGAAGGCCCAAGATTATAATTAGAATGAAAGAAAAAAGACAGCAGAGAACATTGAGAGGAACTTTTTAAGATAAAAAAAGACAGCAGAGAACATTGAGAGGAACTTTTTAAGATAACAAATCTTTGTGACTATGGGGTAGACCTTCCTAGATATACTAAAAGCATAGCAACAGAAGCAAAAATAGATAAACTGCACTTTACCAAAATTTAAAAAACTGTGCTCTGAAGTATACTCCCAAGAAAGTGAAAAGTCCAAGCCAAAGTGTGGGAGGATATACTTGCAAATCATATTTAACTTGAACTTAATCATGAGGAAATATCCAACAAATCCAAGTTAACATTTCATGTATCCTAGCCTTAACTCACCAACTAAAATCTAGGTTTCTATCTACTATGTACCATATTATATACTCATTACAAATTCCTCAAATGTCTATGAAAGTACAGAATAGAGTAGGCACTCAATCAGTAGCTGGCCAAGCTGCAACACAGTATTTAGATTGGGTTACAGTCCTTGCAATGCCATTTCTATGTATATGACCTTAAACAACTCATTCAATCCCTTGGAATCTAGATTTTCCTCTCTCTAAATTCAAGATTCTATGTCTATTGCACGGGGTACTTCTGAGGAACAAAAGAGATGATACAAATAAAACTACTTTTGAAACCATTGAGCACTAAGGCCAATGGAAGCCATTATCAACTCTTCATTTCAGGTAAAAAAAATAACTTCAGAGTTCCAGGAAGATGGCGGCGTGAGCAGGGCAGCGGAAATCTCCTCCCAAAACCATATATATTTATGAAAATACAACAAATATACCTATTCCTGAAAGAGAGACCAGAAGATACAGGACAGCACCCACCCTGCATTTACACCTGAGAGGACTTGGCATCCCACGAGGCAGGTAAGATATGGAGCTGCATCCTGGCAGTACCTGAGCACTTCCCAACCCGAGCGCACCAGCGGGAGGAGAGGATTCAGAGCCGGAAGGAGAGGATTCAGAGCCAGGAGGGAGTAGAAGTACAGGCCTGCGAAATAACCAGCCCTGGTGATCTGAGCCGGGAGCACTAAAACATCACGTGGTGTATCAGAGATTGGAGAGTCAGATGTGCAGCATCTGAGCCAGGGAATGCACCGGGTCCTCGCAGCCGGCTCCTCAGGACAAAAGAAAAGTGCGTGCTTTTTTTAGCAGTCTTAAAGAGATAGAGGCCCAATGGAGGAGCAGGATCGTCCCAGCACACTCAGCCCAGCAGACTGGAGGTCCTGCGGAATTTCGGATCCCTTGGCTGGCCACTGGGAAAAGGTAGCCACACTGAGACTTTCCACAGAGATCAGCAGCCTCTCATTCGTTCCCGCCCCGGCCAGAGCTACAGAGGACCCTGCGGGGCAACGCAGCCACAGCTGCGGAATAGTGGAACAACAGCACCACCTACAGCATCCTAACAGAATCTACACCAGGCGGGCGTCCTTTTGTTTTTGGGGGTTTATTTTTTTCTCTTTTATTTTCTTTCTATTCCTTCTCTTTTCTTTCTCTTCTTTCTTTTTTCTCTCATTTTTTTTTCTTTAAAGTCGTAAAGAGCCCAGCTGACATACGTGCCACCTACCAGCGACCCCTTCTATCACCATGAAAAGACAGAGGAATATGGTACAAACAAAGTTTATCCAGACCCAGACACCAGAGAGGGAGTCTGAAGGGATGGAAATGCACAATCTTCCGGAAAAAGATTTCAGAATAAAAGTCATAACCATACTGATGGATCTACAGAGAAATATGCAAGAGCTGAGGGAGGACGTAGGGAAGTGAGGAAAGACATGCAGAAATGAGCCAAGGGATCGACGGGCTTAGCAGCAGACTGGAAGAGATGCAAGAGACTGTTAATGGAATAGAAATTAGAGAACAGGAATACAGAGAAGCTGAGGCAGAGAGAGAATAAAAGGATCTCTAGGAATGAAAGAATATTAAGAGAATTGTGTGACCAATCCAAATGGAACAATATTTGCATTATAGGAGTACCAGAGGAAGAAGAGAGAGAAAAAGGGATACAAAGTGTCTTTGAAGAAATAATTGCTGAAAACTTCCCCATGCAGGGGAAGGAAATAGTCTCACAGTCCACGGAAGCCTACAGATCTCCCAACACAAGGGACCCAAGGAAGACAACACCAAGACACATAATAATTAAAATGGCAAAGGTCAAAGATAAGGACAGACTATTAAAGGCAGCTAGAGAGAGAGAAAAAAGATCACCTACAAAGGAAAACCCATCAGACTGTCATCAGACTTCTCAACAGAAACCTTACAGGCCAGAAGAGAATGGCATGATATATTTAACGTAATGAAACAGAAGGGCCTCGAACCAAGAATATTGTATCCAGCATGATTATCATTTAAATATGACGGAGGGATTAAACAATTTCCAGACAAGCGAAAGCTGAGAGAGTTTGCCTCCCATAAACCACCTCTACAGGACATCTTAAACGAACTGCTCTAGACGGAAGCAACTCTAAGGTTAAAAAGATGTCACCAGAGAAAATAAAAACATAGCAAAGAAAGCAGACCATCCAAATGTTAACTAAAGGCAAAGAATAAAACACCTAGTATATAAAGAATGGAGGAGGAAGAATAAGAAGGGAGAGAAATAAAGAAACATCAGACTGTGTTTACAATAACTAAACAAGAAAGTTAAGTTAGATTGTCAGATAGTAAAGAAGCAACTTTTGAACCTTTGGTAACCACGAATCAAAAGCCAGCAATGGCAATAAGTACATATCTATCGATAATTACCCTAAATGTAAATGGACTGAATGCACCAATCAAAAGACACAGAGTAAAAGAATGGATAAAAAAGCAAGACCCATCTATATGCTGCTTACAAGAGACTCACCTCAAACCCAAAGATATACACAGACTAAAAGTGAAGGGAAGGAGAAATATATTTCATGCAAACAACAAGGAGAAAAAAGCAGGTGTTGCAGTACTTGTTTCAGACAAAATAGACTTCAAAACGAAGAAAGTAGCAAGAGATAAAGACGGACATTACATAATGATAAAGGGGTCAGTCCAACAAGAGGATATAATATAACCATTATAAATATATATGTACCAAACACAGGAGCATCAGCATATGTGAAACAAATACTAACAGAATTAAAGGAGGAAATAGACAGCAATGCATTCATTTTAGGAAACTTCAACACACCACTCACTCCAAAGGATAGATCAGCCAGAGAGAAAATAGTAAAGACACAGAGGCACTGAACAACACACTAGAACAGATGGACCTAACAGACATCTACAGAACTCTACACCCAAAAGCAACAGGATACACATTCTTTTCAAGTGCACATGGAACATTTTCCAGAATAGACCACATACTAGCCCACCAAAAGAACTTCATTAAATTCAAAAATATTGAAATTCTACCAACCAACTTCTCAGATCACAAAGGTAGAAAACTAGAGATAAATTTTAGAAAGAAAACAAAAAGGCTCACAAATACGTGGAGACTTAACAACATTCAACTAATTAATCAGTGGCTTAATGACCAAATCAAAACAGAAATCAAAGAATATATGGAGACTAATGACAACAACAACACAAAGACACAACTTCTGTGGGACGCAGCAAAGGCAGTTCTAAAAGGAAAGTATATTGCAATCCAGGCCTATTTAAGGAAGGAAGAACAATCCCAAATGAATAGTCTAAAGACACAATTACTGAAATTGGAAAAAGAAGAACAAATGAGGCCCAAAGTCACCAAAAGGAGAGACATAATAAAGATCAGAGAAGAAATAAATACAATTGAGAAGAATAAAACAATAGAAAAAAATCAATGAAACCAAGAGCTGGTTCTTTGAAAAAATAAACAAAATAGATAAACCCCTAGCCAGACTCATCAAGAGAAAAAGAGAATCTACACACATAAACAGAATCAGAAATGAGAAAGGAAAAATAACGACAGACCCCACAGAAATACAAAGAATTATAAGAGAATATTATGAGCATCTATATGCTAACAAGCTGCAAAACCTAGAAGAAATGAACAACTTCTTAGAAAAATACAGCCTTCCAAGACTGACCAAGCAGGAAACAGAAAAAGTAAACAGACCAATCACCAGCAACGAAATTGAATCGGTAATCAAAAAACTACCCAAGAACAAAACCCCTGGACCTGATGGATTCACCTCTGAATTCTACCAGACATATAGAGAAGAAAAAACACCCATTCTCCTTAAAGTTTTCCAAAAAATAGAAGAGGAGGGAATACTTCCAAACTCTTTCTATGAAGCCAGCATCACTCTAATACCAAAACCGGGCAAAGACCTCACTAAAAAAGAAAATTACAGACCAGTATCCCTGATGAACGTAGATGCAAAAATACTCAACAAAATATTAGCAAACCGAATTAAAAAATGCATCAAGAGGATCATACACCATGATCAAGTGGGATTCATCCCAGGGATGCAAGGATGGTACAACATTCAAAAATACATCAGCATCATCCACCACATCAACAATAAGAACAAATTCAACATGATCATCTCCATAGATGTTGAAAAAGCATTTGACAAAATGCAGCATCCATTCATGATTAAAACTCTCAACAAAATGGGTATAGAGAGCAAGTACCTCAACATCATAAAGGCCATATATGACAAACCCACCGCTAACATCATACTTAACAGCGAGAAGCTGAAAGCTTTTCATCTAAGATTGGGAACAAGACAGGGATGCCCACTCTCTCCACTGTTATTCAACATAGTACAGGAAGTCCTAGTGACGGAAATCAGACAAAACAAAGAAACACAAGGGATCCAGATTGGTAAAGAAGAAGTCAAATTGTCGCTATTTGCATATGACACGATATTGTACATAAAAAACCCTAAAGACTCCACTCCAAAACTACTAGAACTAATATCTGAATTCAGCAAAGTTGCAGGATACAAAATTAATACACAGAAATCTGTTGCTTTCCTATACACTAACGATGAACTAACATAAAGAGAAATCAGAAAACAATTCCATTCACAATTGCATCAAAAAGAATAAAATACCTAGGAATAAACCTAACGAAGGAAGTGAAAGACCTATACTCTGAAAACTTCAAGACACTCCTAAGAGAAATTAAAGAGGACACTAACAAATGGAAATGCATCCCATGCTCTTGGCTAGGAAGAATAAATATTGTCAAAATGGCTATACTACCTAAAGCAATATACAGATTCAACGCAATCCCTATCAAAATACCAAAAGCTTTCGTCAATGAACGGGAACAAATAATTCTAAAATTCATATGGAACCACAAAAGACCCCAAATAGCCAAAGCAATCCTGAGAAGGAGGAATAAAACAGGGGGAATTACGCTCCCTGACTTCAAGCTCTACTACAAAGCCACAGTAATCAAGACAATTTGGTATTGGCACAAGAACAGACACACAAACCAGTGGAACAGAATAGAAAATCCAAACATTAACCCAAACATATACAGTCAATTAATATTTGATAAAGGAGCCTTGGATATACAATGGGGAGATGACAGCCTCTTCAGCAGCTGGTTTTGGAAAAACTGGACAGCTACATGTAAGAGAATGAAATTGGACTACTGTCGAACCCCATACACAAAATAAACTCAAAATGGATCAAAGACCTGAATGTAAGTCATGAAACCATAAAACTCTTAGAAAAAAACATAGGCAAAAATCTCTTGGACATAAACATGAGCAACTTCTTTGTGAACATATCTCCCCAGGCAAGGGAAACAAAAGCAAAAATGAACAAGTGGGACTATATCAAGCTGAAAAGCTTCTGGACAGCAAAGGACACCATCAGTAGAACAAAAAGACATCCTACAGTATGGGAGAATATATTCATAAATGATGTATCCTATAAGGGGTTGACATCCAAAATATATAAAGAACTCATGCACCTTAACAAACAAAAAGCAAATAATCACATTAAGAAATGGGAAGAGGACATGAATAGACACTTCTCCAAAGAAGAAATTCAGATGGCCAACAGGCACATGAAAAGATGCTCCACATGGCTAATCATCAGAGAAATGCAGATTAAATCCACAATGAGATATCACCTCACACCAGTGAGGATGACCAACATCCAAAACACAAACAACAACAAATGTTGGCGAGGATATGGAGAGAGGGGAACCCTCCTACACTGCTGGTGGGAATGCAAATTAGTTCAAACATTGTGGAAAGCAGTATGGAGGTTCCTCAAAAAACTCAAAATAGAAATACCATTTGACCCAGGAATCCCACTCCTAGGAATTTACCCTAAGAATGCAGCCCAATTTGAAAAAGACATATGTACCCCTATGTTTATTGCAGCACTTTTTACAATAGCCAAGAAATGGAAGCAACCTAAGTGTCCATCAGTAGATGAATGGATTAAGAAGAGGTGGTACATATACACAATGGAATATTATTCAGCCATAAGAAGAAAACAAATCCTACCATTTGCAACAACATGGATGGAGTTAGAGGGTATTATGCTCAGTGAAATAAGCCAAGCCGTAAAAGACAAGTATCAAATGATTTCACTCATATGTGGAGTATAAGAACAAAGAAAAAAACTGAAGGAACAAAACAGCAGCAGACTCACAGAACCCAAGAACAGACTAATAGTTACCAAAGGGAAAGGGACTGGGGAAGATGGGTGGGAAAGGAGGGATAAGGGGGAAAAAGGGGCATTACGATTAGCAGATGTAATGTTGGGGGGGCATGGAGAGGGCTCAGAGAAGACAAGTAGTGATTCTATAGCATGTCACTATGCTGATGGACAGTGACTGTAATGGGGTTGGTGGGGGGGGGACCTTATGAAGGGGGTAGTTTAATAACCATAATATTGCACCTGTAATTGTAGATTAATGATACTAAAATAAACTATTAAAATAAATAAATAAATAAATAACTTCAAAGCTATTGTTTGTAACTAACATGTTTCCACATACCTTGAAAATCAGAATCAGCCTGTGTTAAAATACTCAAGAACCCTCCTATAAGATTTTTCACAGTTCCCTGAAGATTAAAAAAACAAAGCATAAGAAGCTAAATATCTTACTTCATGAAAACATGAACCATAATGTCATAATAAACTGATAGTCTACTACATATACATATGTAAACAGTTAAAAATAACTGGAAAGAATGCTATGTGTAGGATTACACATAATTTTCATTTTATCTTTCATATTATTTTTGTTTTCTGACTTTTCCAAACTATAACCAAATATTAAAATGAAATGCAATTTAAAAAATATTACCCATCCTCAGAAATACACTAGGATTCATTATTAGTTAGCCAATGACAAAATTAATTTTATGCTGCTTTAGAGAACTGAATTTGAATATTTTGAGAATATCACTTGTAGATAAAAATGTACCTAAGGTGTTATAAAAGATAAGTATGCAAAGTATACAAAATGCAAGTTGGTTTATATATAAAGAGATGAGTAATTGTGACATGAGTGTGATAAATACTGATCACATTTAACTAAATGCCTCTTTCACCTGTTGCTTGAGTAGAAAAATATTCTTTTCTTTCTGCCTGATGATTTTCAAAAAACTTTCAAATACATGAACGAGCACATCAAGTTGGGCTTTACTAGTAGAAAGCAAATTTAATTCCAGCGTACAAATCTCAGGATATATTATTTCCCCATGAGCGAGGTTTTCAAGTAAGTCATTTGGACTGCTTGATGCACTGAAACCTTCTGCTTCAGGCTTGAAGTCTACCCCTGAAAGGGGAAAAGAAAATATTATTTTTATTCCTTAAACTCTGAATAAATATTTCAAATCTCATTCATCATTTAGGAGATCTAGTGGCAGAAGTGCTACTTATAAGATGATGCTCACAAAATCTTTCCCTACAACATGACTTTTGATTACAATTAAGTATCCTGAATAATCAAGTCTTAGGGATATATTGAGGATAAATGAGTGGCCCTCAAAGTAATTTTGATCTTCAACAGAATTAGAGATATGACAGTAATTTTTATACACATGTGATACATTTTTAATACATTCCTTTGACACACCAAACTTTCTAATCCCAAAATACCTAAATCAAAAGGTAGTTCATTTGCCTGCCTTTATCTCTGTGAAAACAAAGTCTTGACTATTAGTTGGATGAATTCTATACTTTGTCTTCTTCATAAATGAGAAACAGATACTGTTTCACTGAATATTACATTTCATAAAATTTAATTGATATGCTCTTAAAACAAAGAGACTGCTGTGCCATTAAAAATATGTTCATATAGTTAAGAAACTTGTAACAGACCAGAGTTCTAGACCAGAATTCTTTAAATTAAGATCTTGTTATCAAAAGTATAAAAAGGAGGAAGTTTATCATGGTAAAATCCTGTCTGTACCATGATAAAACCAACATCACTAAGCCAATGTGTTTTCAAAAGTACCTGCTCTGGTGTGGGAGGGAGCATTGGAAGAGGGTGGTCAAAAGATACAAACTTCCAATTATAAGATAAATAAGTACTAGGGATGTAATGAACAATGTGATGACTATAGCTAAAACTGCTGTATGAGGAATGTCAAGAGAATAGACCTTAAGATTTCTCATCACAGGAAGTTTTTTTTTCTTTTCTTGGTATCATATTTATATGAGATGGTGGATGTTAACTAAACCAATTGTAGTAATCATTTCACAATATATGTAAATCATTATGCTGTACATCTTAAACATACACAGTGATGTATATCAACTATTTCTCAATAAAACTGGAAACAAACAATTTAATAAATCAAGCAAGTACAAATATATGTATTTATGTATATACACAACATACATGTGTATATACTATAATACACTATATATATATATAGTATGTATGTGTTAATATATGCTCTCTATATAGGTAGATAGATATTTGTGGCTGTGCTTTTGTTCTTTTTACTCTCTTTATGGTAAAAAAAACACTTGCTTTAGGCCCATCAAGCCCTTTAGTAGGGCATCAGTGATTATTCCCATCTCTTGATGGGAAATAAAAAATAGACTCTGAGGAAGATGTAGTACTGTAAACATAGTAGAGACTAACAATACTGAGACAGCGACAAGGCCAGCATGTAAAAAGATGGGGCCTTCCCAGAAATCTCTTGGCTCTGATCAATCCTTCTTTTCCATTCTACCCAAGTTTTAAGCCCAGAGACAAAGGATCATATGGAATGTAGTTCTAGTCTAAGGAGAAGCTGGGCTGTGGTGAACTAAGAAATCTATGCTGTAGCATCTTGGATCTCACAAAAAGGTGTCTGCATTCCTTATATTATTTTATCTTTATAACAAACTGCCTGAAATGCTCTTCCTGTGAATGTTTATCTGGGTACATCTGTTTTATTCAGTTCTCAGTGTAAACATAACATCTTCAGAGAGGCCTTCTCTGACTACCCAATTACTATCACATCACCCTGTTTTATTTCTTCATAGTGTTTACTTCTGACTTGTCTGTTTTCTCCACAGAATAGATAGAAAAGCAGGGACTTTCTCTACCCTATAATGCTTAGGCACTCAGTCAATGTGATAATAAAATATATCTCTGTTTTAAACTGCATATATGAGTGCCTCTTGTTGTGAAGATCAAACAAAATGATGACACAGTGCACTTTTCAAATTGCAAGGCAGTACAAAACTCTATTGCAGTATTACCATGAACCATCTTGCTAATTAATAATCTGACTTGCAAATCCAGTCACAAGTACTTCAGTGATGTATTACCATCATCTCGGGTTTCACTGTCCTCAGGATTGCTTTCACTATCTGCTTCATAGCCTTCTTCAACCAAAAGTTTAAAATTACAACACTGGGAATCCTCAGCTTCTTCTGAAAAATCACCAGGTGGGGATGACAACTCTTCCTCAGACTGATGACTCTGTAAGATCAGTGTAAGTAAAAGGCAAAAGTTGTAATATTTTCTTATTTTTAGTAATAGAGTATTATGCAAAAGAAATTTTAAGGACAGCTCCAGTATTTTCTTTAAGATAAAGATCTTAAGAATCAATATTAATCATTATAAATTATGTAATTCATGCAGCAAAAATTTCCAGGTTCTCTTGGGCTCCTTGATTAACACCTCAAAAATGCGGGTCTCTAACAGGTTAAGCTGTCGGTGATTTCAGTTTTACTGAAAAATAAGTCTAAGAAATTTCATTCTAGTTACATAAAAGGAAATATCTAAAAACCACAATGAGGTACAGTTATACTTCTTACAACTTAACAATGGTAACTATATATTGCTTTTACACATTTGTTCATGGAAAAATTTTTTCATAGGATTTTTACAAATAAGATGTTTCGTTAGATAACCAGAGAAGACATGAAAATTTTTGAAAGGGATTTCCAGATTAGATGAAGAAAAAGCATGTCACATTGCTCTCCTGTTTTTTATGACATCGGGCACTGAGTACATTTATCCACCCCAGTTGATGGAAATCTGGCCCATCGGACTCACCTCACCAAACCCCAGCCGATACATTCTAACCACATGTACTGGTATCCCAGTTTTATCTCACACATATCTGCTGCTTCTAGTCATACCCGCACAATACAACTCTACGTGACTCATACCTTCTCAGTCACAGCATCACTGTGTTCAAAATCTGCCGAATGGTTGCCCAGTGCAACTCGAAGCAGGGCATCAAATAAAGGTTTTGCTAATTCTGTTTCAATCGCCTTTGACTGGGAAAGATGGTCCCTCATTTCAAACAATATATTTTCCACAGACAAGTTCTAAGGTAAAATAAAGGAGACTAAGAATATTAATAACATGCTTCAGGAAAAAATTAAACTGTGACAAAATAAGTGAAAATTAGTATGTATTTAACAAGTAGAAAGGTAGTTTATTTGCAGTTGATACAGAAGGAAAATGACTATAAATATAAATCTCTTATATAAACATCCAACTGTTACAGTTAATAACATTATTTATTAAATGCTTTACTCATTTTATATTGTTCTGAATTTCAATGTATCATAAATTTGTGATACACTGAAATGACTAGTTGAAACTTGTTTTGATCAACGACCTCTAGAGTTTTACAAATTCCTTATTCTTAGAGATTCCTTAAGTCTCTAAGTACTTATATTCTAATCCTTTTCTCTCCCTCCCTACTTTATTCCTTCCTTTCTATCCTTGAAGGGAACACTTGCTGCTTGCCTATGGCCCCTTAGTAGGTGATGAAGCCAACTATGAATAAGAAACTGACTTCTCCATAAGGAATTCTCTCCATCCAATAAGCGACACAGATACATACAGACAAGGTGTGATGATGGTCAGACTAGAGCTATAAAGTTCCTGAGAATAGAAAACAGAGAAGGTGCATGAGGGACCTGTCAGAAGTGTCCCAGAGGAGAGGTTGTATGAGATGGACAATGAAGAACAAGTTGGAGACAGCAGGCATAGAAACAGAGGGGGAGAATATGCCAGGCAGAAGAACTTTATGTACAAAAGTACAGAAGTAATGACAGAATGGTATCAAGAAGCTGTCAGCTCAGTCTGGATGACTGCAGCGTGGTGAAGGATGGCAGGAAATAAGGCTAAACAAGGAAGTGAAACTAAGATAGTGAAGGGCTTTGTATGCTATACTAAAGAATGTGGATTTTTAAGGTGAGCAATGTGGAAGCACTAAGATTTTTTTAGACAGGAGGCAGTAGGGACAGCCTGTTGGCTGGCAGAACAGTTAGGGGTGCATTAGCAAGAAGAAAAGGGATCCGCTATATTAGAACGTTCCTTAGAAGCAGGGCCTGAAACTGAGGATTCCTTTTTTGTTGGGAAATACTCTCAGGAGAAATTTGTAAGGGCATGAGGGAAGCAGGATATGTCAGAGGGAAGAATCCAGGCAAAGATGTGGTTTCACAATAAATAAATGTCCAGCCCCAGCAACTTGATGAGAAGCTCTGGAGCCTGAACTGCACCACAGAAATTTTCCCCAGCCCCCAGAGCCACATCCATCAGTCACTGGCTATGAGCACCCTTCCTAGGCATCCCTAGACATCCCTAGACAGGACATCTCCCATCAGCCAAGGGCAATTCTCAGGAGATGGTGCAGATATTGTCCCTAGTAGCCAACACCTGCAGCACATACTGGCTGGACGTGTCACCTTAGTAAAGGTGCCATTGAGCAGGGCACCAAATGGCATCATACCAAGATTTTAAGTCTGAACTCTGAAACACAATATCCATTATTCCTCATCTGACGTTTAATGCGTATCTAATGGCTTTCAGGGATGGTAACTTGGTCACACATTTAGTTTGCATTCCAAACTAAACTATAAGCTTCCTGAGGCAAGAACTGTGTCATGTATTCCTCTCTGTCCTCCACAGTACCTGGTACTGTGCTAAGCATACAGGAAGCTTCTCATAAAAGAATCTTCATAAAAACAAAACCATAATAGTACATTAGAACTTCAAAAATTTATATTATACAACAGCTGGACGAAGAACAAGTTATTACCTGATGAGGGAACTCCAATTCCACCTTTTGCTGACTAGCTCTGGTGCTATGAAGACAAATGGCCAAAAGGGCTTCCAGAAGTCGTATGCTCTGAAGTGAGGTTTCACTTCCCTGACTTGTAGATGCCTCTTCTTCCTCAGGAGCAGCTTCAGTAGCTGAAATTTGTTCCATGTTTATGGAAGAAATAGGCTGTGCCTCTAATTTACCGAAACTGTCAGTACTCTTGTTTAGACTACTCAGTTCTGATGGTATGGGGTCACTTTTTACAGTCAAAGATAATAAATCTTCCTTCCTAGTGATCTCAGATTGAGAAGTTCTATTTACATCTTGGTTTTCATTTACATCTATATCCCCTTCCTTTTTTCCTTCCTCCTCTTCCTGACTTCTGAATAGTTTATGTATTATCATAAATATTAATTTATGGCATACTCGAAAACCACCAAGTCTACAAAACTGTTTCTGGAAAATTGGACTCAACATATAGAGCCAACGACACATTGACCAAATATCTGCTGCTTGGAGCATATGCTTGGGAGAAGGTAAGACGAGGCTCTCGGGAGACAGACACGGCAGCATCTGGTGCCAAGGCTCACTTGCTGTACTGTCATAGCCAGAAGTATCTTCGGAGTCATTGGCTGACTCTCTATCAGAATCTGCTTCTTTACTTATGCATAAGAATGCCACACAGAGGAACAGATTTATCATGTTGATATGAACATCCTGATTAGCAGACTTCTGCTTCTTTGGGTAAGCTTCTTTGAGGCTAGCATAAAATTTGCTAAGACTCGGAGGAGAATCTGAGTAAGCTTGCTGGCTATGAAAAGAAGTACCTATATTTAGAGATGACAGTTTCTTCTGTTCAATGTCCGTTCCTTCAACACCGGGAATTGAAGACTCTTTCTGTTGTTCTCCTAAGCTGATTATCAGAGTTTCAAATGCTTTTAGCGAATGACTTCGAACACCATCTAAGTAATTCAATTCAATTATTTGATTTACTCCGTTACAATTTAAAAACAAATCTCTTATTACCCTGTGAGTGGAAAAAAAATAAGAGATTTTAAATATAGAAACATCATTTATAAATAGGTACATATATTACCTAAATATGTCATTGCTGCTTGTGGTATATACAAAACACTACCTAATTTAATTCATCAATTATCTGACTGAAGTTCTTAGATAGATATGACTAAGGTCTCAAGTTACTTTCTAATTACTTTCACATCCTTCAAACAAGGCATATATGACTCTGGCAGCATTTTAAAAGAATGGATTACATGCATCTCAAGTTAAATGAAGCAATACAGGGAAGAATATTTTCCTCTAAATGACAAATTGTATGTAAATTCTAAATGCCACAACCACCACCACACTTGAGATGGACACTTTGAAAGCAGGCAGGCATTTGTGTATCCATTTGTCCATCTGCCTGATGGTTCACTCAGGACTTTTTGTTTTAAATCAGCAGCTCATAAAAGGAAAGGTCTAAACTACATGTCTAAGATTTTCAGCTCTATCTCAGGTGAGAGTCATGGGTTTGGATCACTGGAATCCTAGTAATAACTAATATAAATCAGCTCAGCAACAGACAGGGTGTCCACAAATATGCCAAGGAGTCACAAACACTTTCAATCAAAGTCAGCTCTATTTCAACAGTGTCAGAATGTAAGGAATTTAATAAAATGATTTTAAAGATAATGATGATAGGTAGATTCTATTTTTTATTATGTTTTTAAAGTGATAAATGCATTATTTGAAAGGCCAGACTACCTATAAGAAGCAAGTTTTTTATAAAATTATTTTTTAGGTACCAGACTCAATAACCACAAAACTTGGAAAATATATTGGTGGAATTCTAAGTAATTATAATTTTCTTCTTTTTTCCTATGTGTATTTTCTAATTTTTGTATATATATTTCTTAGGGAATAAATGTAAAACATAGTATTTAAAAAATAATAATCCCTTTCCTTCCACTGGCTTAATAATTATCATTTTATATATGTGTACATTTTACATGATTGTGAATAAATGGGTAATATTTTTAACTGATAAAGTACTTTATTGATAAAATATTATAAGCATTTTCTCATGTCCCACCATGATCTTTATAAACATTATTTTTACTAATACTGTTATAGTCAATACTGTTCCATTAAGTAAAATAATTACTTTAACTTGCCCCTGCTATTAGTTATCTGTGTTGCATCCATTTTTTTCTCAGAAATATACTTAAAACTTTCCTTTTTTCCACTGAAAAACTGAAATAGTGGCTGTTTTCTCCTCTATAACCATCCTAATAAAAATAAATAAGCACATAAATAATGGGAAAAAAATTGACATGTGATGGAAACTTTTCTTGCTGTTAAACTAAAATTAAATCCTCTGAAGGAAGAAAGGATAAAGACATTCAAAAGCATACAATAAGAAAAAAATATCTACATACACATGCACATACCAACCTTGATTTAAGCAGAGTAGGCAGACTTTTTAAATAAATCTGAAGCACTTCCTGAGGCAAACACTGGTTATGATAGCTACATACATGAGTCTGGGCTGAAGTAATGCTAAGGTGTTGGCAATGATGTGCTAATTCAACTCCTCTTTGGAGCACAGGGTTAAATATGTAATTATACAATTTCCACTGAACAACTACATTGCCTTTCTGGATTAAAGTGCAAATATGATTTGCAATCTGTACACTACATAATCTGTCTCCTTCAAAAACAAAATTCTGATAGGCCTCTAAGGCATCCCATTTCCACAACAGGTCTTCAGATCCACTGCTGGGCAGGATCCCTTGGAATCTGACAGAGGGGCTGAAAGAACTTGAGGAAGGCCCAGCATCACATGAGTTTCCCTGCAGTGTTTCTTCTAATTTGGCTAGTTGATCAGAGTCAACAGTACAGATATTGCAAGCTGCCTTTTGAATTTTTTGTGATACCTCAGCTCCTCCTAACTGATCCAAAATAAGTTTGTTAAGGATATTCAAAATATGCTGCTGAAAATTTTTCAGTGCTGGCAACTGAAAAGCATGCAGCATAGGGATGATGACAGATTTTGGATCCATACAACAGCATATCCCGATGCTATTAACACCAGACAGAATCTGGACACAGGTGCTGCTCAAGGAGGCCTGCTGTAGTAAGCGTAAGCACTGATGCGCGCACACTGCAATACAACAGCACCGCTCAGGGTAATAAACATCTCCATCCGCAGCCTCTTCAAATGGGTTTTTGGAAACCTGGTTTCTAAAAGCTGAAACCAGGAGGCCTGAGAGATCTCGGTGGTGATGCATAAAGTGAGAATATTCACATCGCCTGTGCCTTTTCCTTGTACACACTGAATGATGAAGTTGCTCTGATATCACTTTTTTGACGGTGCTCATTATTTTCATCACACTATTTATTAGGGCTTTCAAATGTTCTGCAGCCTCAGTAGGAACTCCATCTCTTAAAACCAGCCACTCCATTTGAAGAACTGCTGTTTCAAATAAATTAAATCCATGATGTTGAATGAATTCTTGAACCAAATCCATGGCTTGACTGAAAAAGAAGGGATTTGAAGCTGCACTTTGAAGACAACAGATCAGAATCTGTAGAACACCTTCCAGAAGCTCAGGTAAAAGAAGGGCTCTATGACGATGCTTTGAAAACACAAAACCTTCCCGAACCTCCTGTAGTGTTTTCTTTTGTCTTGGTGCAAAAGGGTCAGGCTGTTTTTCTAGGCAAGTTCTAATTTTTAAAGCTGCTCTGAGCAATTCAGTTAAATTTTTTCTAAGACTTTCTGGCATCGTCTCTGCAGTACTAATATCTACTGACATGAGATGCAACACTGTTCGGAAAAGCATCCGTTGAATCAAAGCCACTGGTTCTTCAGTCCAACCTGCAGAGACCATTTGACTCTCCAAACTGTTGCTTAGATTACAGCAGTCCCCAAAGCCTGCTAGGAATTCAGTCAGTGTGGGCACTACACTGGCTGCTAGAGCAGAATTATGATTCAAGGTAATGTCAAACTTACAAACTTTCTCTAATAAAGATAACAAAACATGACATAAGTCAAATGGAGAATTGTTCATGTGACTGATAATAGACAAGGCAGCTGGCTCACTTAAAATGTCAGTATTTGACTCCTGTCTTGGAATAATTTCTTTGGAATCTTCCAAAGCCATGGTATCAGGAGGAGTCTGCTCTTCTTTGGTTGGTAAGTGCTTGAGTTTAGCTGTAAGGTGGTCTTCTTTAGAAGACTGTGTTACAAAATGCTGTAGCAGACGGGGCTTTCTGTGTTTCTTCATTGCTATACTTTTGTCATCTGAATTGCCTTCTGAATCTGAGGTGGAGAGCTGTGTCTTTCTTGCATCTCTTATAGAATAGCGATGGGTAATCTTGCGCTGTCTGCTTTTTCGAAAAATGTTTACTTTTCCGGAAACCTGACCAGATGGGGCACTTCCTTCTAAATATAATTTTTCCTGAGTAGATCTTTGTGAACTTGAGTTCTTTTCTTTGGTCAGGATTATATCAGCTGAGAATGGTAGATTAAAATCTAATGAAATTAAGGAAGAAAATTTAGGATACCTTTTAAACTCAATTTGTATAGATGATTACTCTTATTTATCAACCACTTTAGGAGCTTATTCTTAGTTTATTTTTATGGGGCCTGATTTCCTTTAGCTATTTGCTATATCTCTAGGTCATATCCCCAACACTTACCCTTCTCAAGGTTTGCATCAAAGGACAAAAATTGATTTTGAAAACAACGAAAGAGAACAGAATTAGGAAAGTAAATCCGTATATTTACTTTCTATGATTTAAAACCATACATAGCATACTAACGTCAACACAAGAGACTTTTTAGATTGTCTGGTATTTAGCACTACTGTTTATACCATTTTACAAATTTCCTCCAGTAGTGCCATTAATGAAGATACAAGGGTATAGTATATTCCCCAAAATAGTAGTGTATAGCCTTGTTATAACTTAAGAACTGTAAGATTTCCCAAAATTATTTCAAAATTATACAGTAGATATGAAATGTTCTCTAAGACTGAGGTTAAAAGAATTCTTCATTCAAAATATTTACTAAGTGTGTCACACATGGAGCCAGGCACAGGTATAGGCACCAGTTTCCTCGTCAGCGCCCAGAACCCAGAACCACCTGTGTGTGGTCAACACTCAGCCTATTTCTTAAAGAAATGAGTAAACCTTCCTTACTAATTAAAGAGATAATGAAATTGGTCTTTCCCTTTGCAGTAATACATAAAAGATTTATATGAAAATTACAGTTGCAATTTAGAATGAATAAATAAAAAGCTGTAAATAAAAGATCTGTGCTTTAATTAAGAGAGGGAGGGGGGAAACTAAAAGGAGTCTGACAAATTCCACCTATGCAAAAAGATGTGGGCAGTGAGGACAATTTCCCACAAAGAACACTCATCAGATATCTTAAGTGATTAATAATTTGTGAATTCTCCAAATTCAGAAGAAAATAAGAGCAGAGAGTTAGTGAATCGACAAATAAACAGGGTAACAATATTACAAGGTGTTAAGTAACTTACTAAAAAGGTAGCTATGTATCAGAAATGTATCAAAATGCATACATGGCATTAAAATACAATATGGAAGGATTTTTTTTAATCTGAGAGATCCTTAAACATCTCACAATTCACATATCCCCAAAATGGTCAAGGGGGAAAGCCATTAATCCTTCTACTGAGGCAGTTAAATTAAGTTTCATATACCTAATATGATATATATAATTTTTTAAATTGGAAATCAAAAACATATATTGACCTGAAGTGTAATAATTTATCCAGCCTTGAAACAAAATATTACTTCAAATTTATCCTTTGGAAGTGAAATTAGAAAAACTAAACTAAATTGCAAAAGTCATTTAGAGAGTACCTTTGATAGAAAGCAGTCTTTAAAATAAGCAGAGGAACTTTAATTTCTTTCTTCAAACTTTTCATTATCCACTTCCCACACATTAGGTTACATACCTAGATTTACTCATTTTGCTAAGTGTCCTTCTTCTTCACATATTTTCTAGTCATCATTACATTTGAGTAATCCCCTTAAGAAGCAACATGGTTTTTATATTATCAGAAGAAATAAAAAGATTTGCCTAAGGAATTTTTCATATTAAGAATCAGACTACTACATACTGTTCTGAAATCAAACTGTTACTCAACCATTAAGGCAGAATAACCTTTCAATGGAACTGTTCTCCCAGGAAAATTCTGATAAAACAAGTGATATAATAAAGAAAAGAAGACATACCTGTTGCCTTTTCTTCCTGCACAGGTATCTTCCACACCAGTGGAAGGAGTGACAGAAGAAGGGTAAGAAGTTCTTCTCTACATGTCAATGCCTGTATCAGAAACAACAGAATCCTTCAGAGAACATGGGGCACATTAATTCCTTATATCTTGTCTTATATTGAAACCAAAATCCTTTTTCTTGAAAAGTTGCATTTGAGAGGCTAAGAATCGAATTAACCTATCTTAAATCCAATTAAAACTGTGATACTTTTCAATTTATAAACCTTTCCTGTGACAGAAGAATGTAAGGGTATTTGATGGTATTTAGCACATTCTTGCTGATTTTTCCAAAAATAGCTGTTATTACCATCATGCACATTGCAAGAATTCCTCACCTATGAAAAAACAAGTTTGCTAGGTGCAAATGAAAAGTTACACCCTATTAATTAGCCAACCAATAACACAAGGTTACTAGAAAAACAAAGTCTTCATGCAGTTAAATGAAAAACTCAGAGAACACAATTTTAAAAAGAGAAATTGACATATTAACAAATAATATATATCGAGAGAAAGACTTATTAGTGAAGGTAATCCAATAAATATTTATTGACTGCACACTACATCCATAGCACTTACTGTCTATCCTTTCTGGAGGATATGGTCCAAGCCCTGGAGAAGGTCCCCTCACTTGGTGCATAAGATACATACACACGAACAGTTAAAGAACAATAGAAAGCATGTAATATGAGTAAGTACCCAAGTGTGGTACAGATATTCAGTTTAGGAGTTCAGAAATGGGAGCAATCATTTTCAGTTACAAGTCTGAAAATGGGACTGGAGCCAGACAGCTAGACCTGGGACCTTGGGACATGGGTGGTCAAGGAATTAATGACAAATCAAGCATAAATTGACCACACCAATCAGTGGGTAGAGAGTCTGAGTAATACAATCAAATTTGCTTGCTAGAAAGACTGCTGTGGCCACTGAATAGAAGACAGAGTTGGTGGGGAAGAGAAGGGATCAGTCAGTGTTAGAGGCAGGGAAACAATAATCCGGATGAGAAGTTATGATATCTGAAGTGCCCTGAAATGACTTCCAGTTAATTATCTATAGGGCATAAGGGACAAAAATGAAGCTCTAAAAGAACTCAAAAGTTTCTGGTTTTGGCATAGGTGACTGATGATATACTCACCCAGACAGGAAATTTAGGTGTGGTATTAGGTTGGGGTAAAGATGACAGGTTCACTTTTTAGACATATTAAGTTTGAGATATCCATGGGATATACAAATGGAGAGAGCTTTTTAGTAACAGTTGGATATATAGATCTGGAGTTTAAGAAAAAGATGTGAAGTAAATAAGAAGACTGGGCAGTCACTGGGGTAGAAGTTAAGGACATATGTGAGATTTCCTATTGAGAGTCTGCAGAATGACCTGGGCAGACTACTGGAAATGGAGCTCTAGAAAACACTTAAAGAATTAAGCATGGTAGTTGCTGAAGAGCCTGCCAAGGACACCGAGAAGCAGCTCTGTGAAAGAAGTAGAAAAAGAGAAATCAAGGGAAGAGAGTGGTTCAAGAAACAAGAGAGTCAACCAGGTCGAGAGCTGTTGTTCTTAATTTGTGAGATGATGGCAGATACGCATTTAGCAAGTAAAGGGTCACTGGTCATCTTGACAAATGAAGTTTTAATGGAGTGATTTCGTGCACAAGTCAGATTACAATAGGCTAAAGAGTTGAAAGGAATGAAAGGAAAGCAAAGACACAACATTCAGATTATTTCTTCTACTGTCCTGGTTATGAAAAGGCTCAAAATTCTTCAAAAGTAAAATCTAAACTCCCTTTCAGGCCAGAAGACCCTTCATGACATGATTCCTCTTGACTTGTGTAGTTTCAGCTCTCCCCACCCCACACCCCTATTAAAGGTTTCCTGAACACCACTGGTTTTTGTACCCCCAGCAGTCTGCTCTTCCAACCCATTCTTCAGGTCTTAGCTCTTCTGTGGGGAGACTTCTCTAACCCTCCTTTGGTAAAGTTGGGTTTCATGTGCCTGGTTTATTTCCGTTACAGATACCTAATTGCTGAACTATTCATGCCAATTTTCCTCTTTTACTCACTTAACAGATATTTACTGAGCCCCTACTATGTGCCAGGCACTTTGGATGCAGTGGTGGACAAGGACCAAAGCTGACACCCTGGTAAGAAAGGACAGAAAATACTGGGTACAAATAAAATTTCAGAGCGAATGCTGTGCTATGAAGAAAATTAAGTAGGAAAAGGACTACAGAGGGATGAGAAGTAGGGCATTTAGGTAAGCTAGTCAGGATAGGCCGCTCGAGCAGATACTTGATAACAAGAAGGAATCCAGGCAAAGAGTTGGTGGCAAAGGGCTCCTAGGAAGTGGGAATGGGTTTGCCTTTCTCATAGACTAGCAAGCAGGCCAGGGTGGCTGGAGCATAGCAAGGGAGAGTGCTAGGGGCTGAGGCTGGAGGCATAGGTCTGTGAGGTCGACCACGCCAGATCTAAGGCAGTCTGTGGGCCATGAGAAGGAGTTTGCATTTGTTTCTAAATGTGATGGGAAGCTTTTCCAAACATACTTCAGAGCCCTCTCTCAATATGGACTCCAGGCCTCAGGCCCTAGACCTCAGCAATCACCCTCCTTTTCTGCAACCCCATGCCTAGTACACAGTTGGACGTTAATAAGCATTATTTGCATGAATGTCTAGATTCTGGGTGAAAAGTTAAAATTTTATTACAGGGTCCCATTTCCATGTGCTTTACTTCTAAATTATCAACACTAAAGATATCGGGAGATATCTTTAAGATAAGTGTTTCCATGTACAGCTTATTTTCATTATGTACTTCAACATTTTTAAAGATGCCAGTAAAATGTACATGGTCTTAAAAAAAATGTAGACCAATTTTGGACGTGTCATTCCTGTACAGTCATCTCAATCTGAGTCTTTATCTTTCACAGATGAACTAGTAACATTCTAATGGAGCTTGCAGAAACCTCAGGGGTGTGTGAAGAAGTGTTACAGACATGCTGTCCTTAAAATTTAGCCTTTGCTCCACACTGGCCAATCATCACTGCTATGTGAACTAAATGCCTGCCTCCTGGCCCCTGCATGACACGTGGTCTGGAAGTTCTCTTACTCCTGTCCACTGAGTTAAGAGTCCCTCTCTACCTTCACAGCCCAGCCACACCTCTTCTGTGAAGCAACCCAAGGTTACTGTTCTCCCCATTTAGGACTTTATGCCTGTTACTCCCATTTCACGAAGTGGGTTAGTTCTTGGAAACCATGGGCCTTTCAAAAGAATGAGATTGAAACAAGTACAGGTTTTTATTTTTTGCCACCTATGCTGGAATTACTGTCCTGAGGAGGACACTTCTGGGGGAATCATTTTTCACTTCACACTCAGGTGCAATAATTTCTAACACAACTCATTACTGGGGCAGCTCTAATCCTCTAGGACCTATTACTTTTTTAGGTTTTGAATATTCTCAGATTTATCTATATTTTCAAGTCTCAAAGAAACTACACAGAACTACAAGAAACTGTAAGCAATTACATTTGTAAGTCTATCCTTTTTCAAGTCCTAAAATCTTTTTCTCTCATTTGTGAGCAAGCTGGCAAACTAGAACTTGTAGCCCTCTGTTTCAAATCAAGCTCTAAGTACTGCCCTCACGTCCTAGGTATATACAGTGGTCACAGTATTCAGAGAACTGGGGTGTTACCTCATGCCATTCAAGTGAAAAGTTCCCAATATGCCATATTAAACAACATATGCCATAAACAGGCCCATTCACTGGCTATTCCTCAACTGTCCAGTCTATAGAAATACACCACTCCATGTTTAATACTTATATTTTTATATTTCCCTTTCTACTGGAAAACATGTCATGCCTTTTTAAATTCCCCATAACTATAATAAACAGTACAATCACTCCCATTCAGGTGATAACTTTTCAGTTCAATTCAAGAACATATTTTAAGTACTACCAGGTACCAGGTACCATCCTTTCACAACTCTACTGTTCCAACTGATTTTAAGATGAATTGCCTATCCTAGTCATGCAGAAATAGTGGTGCAGGATGGGAGAGAAAGGGCAAGTGAGTCAGGGGAAGGGCTAAGATCTCAAACCAGACTCATATCTAGGAAGTTGCAAAGGCAGGTGGGCACCAGCTCAGTGGGGCTCAAAGACCTCAGGATGGCACACTATTGGACTACAGCCAGAATGTGATGGAAGATTACAGAAGTTATTTTAGTGGGTATTAATAGTATTACTTTATATCAGCATTTTGACATACTAATTAATGTTCCAGACATAAGCAGAAATATGAGACATTTAAGTCTTTATTTCTATCAGAATTTTATAACTATTTCGAACATATGTGTATCCACATATATTTGAACATTTTTTCATTACTGTAAATAAAATCTTTTTTATTTTCTAGCTGTATAGCTATCACTAAAGGAAACAAAATAAGTTTGTCTTACATTCTATAATTTTGCTGAACAGTTTTCTGGATGATCTTTTGTATTTTTCTGTACACATCACTTAAAATGGCATTTTTTTCTCCATCTTTCTCACATTTAGCTCTCATTACTTTCATATTCCACTTTATTGCTGCATGTTTTTAAAACCTGATATTAAACAGAAAAAGTAATAATTACTCTTATATTGATTCTATTACAGGACTTACTAAAAATATTTTCTATTCTTTGTAGATGAAACATGATATTCTTAAATTTTTAGAGCTTTTGTCAAGAACAGATGAATTTTGTCGAATGTGTTTGATTTCTCAGTATAGCTAAATGTATTGTTTTTCCCCCTGATGTCAAACATTATAATAGTTTTTCATGAATTAGACCAGGGTTTGCAAACTTCTTTTCTAAAAGGCCAGATAGTAAACATTTCAGGTTTTGTGAGTCACATATGGTCTCTGCTGCACATTCTTCTGTTCATTTTAACAACCCTTTAAAATTACAAAACTATTCTTAGCTTGTGGACTCCCTAAAATAGATCATCGCCAGCAGCATTTGGCCTGCAGGCCCTAGTTCACCTAACTAGCCCCTGTTGCCTCTCCTCCTTCCCTCTCAGTAAAGAATGGTTATTAAATAGCTGTGATACTCTTTGTTAAGACTCCAGAAAGACTCAAGGTGGTACCTAGTAAACCTTGTGAGGTAGACAAAAGTACTACTAAGTCTCTTGAGGGCATTTTTCCACACTAGCCTTCTATGCCCAAGTAGAGAAGTCATTCCTAAAAACAGTTATGGGTGTGGCCTTCAAGGCATGGAGTGAACTCCATTAAGATTCAGAGGAAAACCACAACATTTTAAAAGTAGGTTATATTATTAAAAAATACTAACAGCTTGGACTAAAGGGACAGAGACAGTTAAAATGAAAAAAGATGTCTGAGTCCTTACTTTTCTAAGGGCAGGAAGCAAGGTAAGAAAGCTGCAAATTATAGACTAACCATTATGGAAAAGAGAAGACACCTCAGAGGGTGGAACCAAGAGTCCTGAAAAACCACGCATTAGGGAAGAACTCCCATAGAAGAAAAACATATTCCCTGCCTCCAGAATAGGGGGCACAACACATGCCTGACAGATGTCAGTGGATCAGTGACTGCTGTGTGCCTCCTGTCACTCTCTTTTTTGAATACGAGTATTTATCGTGGTTAACTTGTCCCTATCGCATCACTGCATACAGTATGTGTGTGTGCTGGGTAACATATCTCTCAATAAAGAGCTGCAACCAAAGTACTGCACCTGGAAGCCTCATCTGTACTGAGGACTGGTGCATATCATGAGATTAAGGACTTCGAACCTGATGCCCTGATGGGATAATACCTTGAGTGTCTTGGGAGGGAGGGAGTGTGGCAGGCATGCTAATAATTGTGGCCAGAGAGGAAACTATAGTAGATAAACATAGCCACAAATTATTTCCTCCCACGAAGTGATGGAGTCTGTGTTCCCACCCCTTAAATCTGTGCTGGCCTTGTGACTTGCTTTGACCAATAGACTGTGGCAGAAATGACATTATGTCACTTCTTGCAGCTTCTTCTCTCACCATCTTGGAATGCTTCCACCACCATGTAAGAAGCTGAGTCTAGCCTACTGAAAGATGAGAGGCCATCTGGATGAGAACCGAGGCAGCCTGGCCAACAGCCCCATTCAAGAGCCCTCAGTCTTCTGCCAATTGACTGCACATTCAGACGTAGGCCCAGTGACACCACAGGCAGAGACAGCTATCCCAGCTGGGCCTACCTGAACTGCCAACTCACAGAATCTTGAGCAAATAAATCACTGTTGTTTTATGCCACTAAGGTTTTGGAGTGTGGTTTGTTACATAAAAATCAGCTGATATTCCCACTGCTCCTATCTATTAGTCTGGGTGCAGTGGGAGATAACTCAGAGGGTTAACTTACTGTCAAATGGCTAAGATTTCCACTGCAATTATACTCTTAGTACTTCAAGTAGGAATCCCAACATCCCCCACATTCCCTCATTCCTGCCAGACTAATCATGCAGATATATCTTGGCATATGTGTAGACAGAGTCTGTAGGACTAGATATAGTAAATTAAAGCTTATTATTATTACTCTTACTAAATCTAAAAGTTCACATTATTTTCCTACTGAAACAATTCTTGCTACTAATATAACAAATGACTTCCTTGTCAAATCTGAAAAAAAATTTTTCTTTGCCTATTCTCTTGCCAAAAAAACTTCCCCAGTGTCTTCAAAATAAAATTAAGACTCCCTAATATGGTACACAAGGATTTCCATCACGTGGCCTCTGCTTTCCAGCTCACTAGCCAACCACCCACAATGCAGACTTTAACTCCAGTAAACTACGCCTACTTCATCAGATGCATTGTTCTCTCTCCAGACCCCAGGGTCTTGGTATTTGCTGTTTCCTTGGTCTAATGCTTCCAGACTCCTTACATTGCTAATCCCCATTTAGAGATGTCAATTTCTCTAGGAAACATTTCCTGACGACCCTCTTATTTGCACTTCCTGTATACTTTTACACAGTTTTGTCATCATTGTTTTTTTTATTCTGTCCATCTCTTGAAAAGCTAAGAGCTCCTGGTAAAGACCGTCTCTGTTCTTTTATTTCTGGTACTAGCTGGGGCACTGGCATGTAGTAGGTACTTAAATGGTCTGCTGAATAAACCAGGTACCAAACTGTGTAGCCACACTTGTAAAGGTCTGATTATTTTTCTATCATACTTATTTTACATATTACTATGATAGCCCATTTATGTAATACTATATTTTAAAGTGATTAATACTACAAAATGTAGAAAAAATAAAGTACTGTTACACAGAAAACAGCTGAAGATTAAAGAAACATATTATTTTTAAAATTATATTTTTTCATAAATGTATATAACTCCAGTAAAACTTCATATTTTACTCAGCAAAATAAGTAACCTTATAAAACACAGTGTGGACAAATATGGAAATAATATATATTGAATTTTTAAAAAGTATTTATAACACATGGTTGTGATACTAGTTCAATTTTGCTATATTGTGTTGGTAACAAATCATTACAATTTTCTACTCATTACATCAGAATTAAGCTATATGTATTCATAATCAGGGTACAGAAGAAATGTGAAACCTATCAAATATTACACAAACATTTTTATGTTGGAAGAGATCTTTTAAGTCATTCAAGTAGATGTACTTATATTACTGATGAGGATACTGAGATCTGAAGCAATTAAGTCACTAACTAAACCAACCCATCTAGTTCATACTGGTGTCAAGATTAAAATCAAGGAGAATTGTTACTTTTCAGGCTGGGCAAAGTATCAAAAACTGAGAAATCAGTGTATAAGCTTCAACTACCAACTTTAACCATTAAAAAGAATACATTTTTGCTAATTTAGCAGACAGTTTTTCCCTAAGAATAAATAGATTAGCATTTCTGTGTATAAGAAATCATGATTGAATGGGGCTTATAGGAATGCAAAGTTGGTTCAACATTTAGAAATCATCAGTGTAATTCACCCACATTAACAGGATAAAAGAAAGAATAATATAGTATTTCAGTAGATTCAGAGGAGGCATGTGACAAAATCCTACATCCCTTCAGGATAAAAATTCTCAAAAAAATGAGAATAGATGACAACTTCCTCATTCTGATAAAAGGAATCTAAGAAAAACCTAGAGGTGACATCACATTTAAAGGTCAAATACTGAATGCTTTCCCTCAAAGGTCAGATACCAGGCAAGATGGCCACTCTCATTACTTCTATCCACCTTTGTACTTGAAGCCAGCACAAAAAGGCAAGAAAATTAAATAAAAAGTTAAGAAATTGGAAAATAAGTGAAATTATCATTACTCACTGATGACGTGATTGTGTACATAGAAAATCCTAAGGAATCTACAGAAAATTTTCAAAATAAATATAAATGAATTTATCAAAGGCACAGGACACCAGGTCAACATACAAAAATTAACTGTATTTCTGAGTAACAGACATTTTAAATTATGTTTACAATAGCATCAAAAACAGTTATTTAGAATAAATTTAACCAAAAAATATGCAAGACTTCTACACTGAAAACCACAAAGTATTTCAGGGAAATTAGAGAAGACACAAACAGATTTATACCATACTCATGGATTCAATTCTCTCCAAGTTGATTACTGGATTCAGTGTCATCACAACTGAAATCCTTGCCATTTTTGTAGAAATAAACTGATTCTAAAATTTATATGGAAATGCAAAGGAACTTGAATAATAGTCAAACATTCTTGAAAATGAAGAACACATTGGAGAACTACCACCACCTAATTTCCAGACTTACTATAAAAGCCACAGTAATCAAAAGAGTATGGTATTAGTGAAAGAACAGATGACAGATAAGTGGAGCAAAACAGAGAATCTAGAAATAAACCCATAAATATATATGGTTAACTGATTTTCAAGAAAGGCACCAAGGTTATTCAGTGAGGGAAAGAGCAGACTTTTAAGAAAAAACATTGCTGGAACAACCAGGTAACTATACAGGGAGGAGGGCGAAAGAAACCTAACTCCTACCTCACACCATATACAAATATTAACTCAAAATGGATCTCAGACCTAAAAGTAAAAATAGTAACTAAAAAACTCCTAGAAAAAACCCAGGAGAAAATCTTTGCAACTTTGGGGTTGCAAGACAAAGATTTCTTAGACAGGATACAAAAAGCACTATTCACAAAAGAAAAAAATCTGCTCTTCTACAGACATTGTTAAGAAATAAAAAGGTCAGCCATAAAGAAAATATTCACAATCCACAAAGACTTTTATCCAGAATACATAAAGAACTACTACAATTAGATAATAAACAAAAATACTGGACTTTAAAAATGGGAACAAAACTTGAACATACACAGAAGACATATAAATGGCCAATAAGCACATTTAAAAAAAGTACTCAACATCATTAGTTGTCAGAGAAATGCAAATTAAAATCACAATGAAATACTATTTCATATTCACTTATAACAATACTAAAAAGACTGGCAATGTCAAATATTAGAGAGAATTTAGAAGAACTAAAATTCTCATATATTGTTGATGAGAATTAAAAGTGGTATGCCCAACCACTTTAAAAACCAGTTTGGCAGTTTCTTATAAACACCTACCCTATAACCTAGCATTTGTATACCTAGATATTTACCCAGGAGAAATGAAAATATATTCACACAAAGACTTTTATAAAAATGTTCACAGCAGCTTTATTTATAATAGCCAGATGAAAACAAACCCAAATGGTTAAACAACAGGTGAATGGATAAACAAACTGTGGTATATCAGTACAACAAAATATTAATCAGAAACAAAAAGGAGTGAACTACCAATTCACACAATGCCAATTAATCTCTGAGACACAATAGTACATATGCATGATTCCATTTAAATTAAGTTCTGGAACAAGCAATACTACACGTAGATGTTAGAAATCAGAATAATGGTTATCTTGCAGTGGGGGAAAGGGAGGGGCTGACTGAAAAGGGATATGATAGAACTTTCTAGGGGCGTGAATATGTTCTAAACATTGATTTAGGTGGTGGTTACAAAAGTATGTGTTTGTCAAAACTCATCCAACTATACACTTAACATTTGTGCACTTACTATATCTAAATCATATATTAATATGGGTCTGTTTAATTCTTTAAGTATCTATTAATAAATATTGATTAATAAAGTCCTTGCACAAAAGGTCTGCAGTGAAGGGCAAGGACTTCCACATTAGTGCTACTCATGAGAAGCACAGACATAAAAATGAAAATTCCTTCTGAAATGTACAGCTTTGAATCTAGTGTTTTGGATACCATCTTAAATAATGAAACTTGTGCAATTAAATTCCCCTTAAAGATCCAAGTGATCATTTTCCATTTCCTAGATTAAACATTTAAATGTTTATAAGCCCTAGTATTCAAAAGGCTATTTATTTTCATTCTACTTCTACTGTTTCTACTATCATTGCTATAGATATTCTAAAAAAGTGAGTAACTACAGAAAAAGGAGTTTAAATCTTACCATAGGAAAAAATATTGTAATTATGTCTGGAATGATTTCAGTCACTTAACTGAATACATTAAAAAATATTTCATGACTTAAAAGAGAAAGCATAAAATCTACAGAGACAGAAAGTAGATTAGCATTTACTAAGGGCCATGGAGGATGGGAGGGATAGGGGAGTAACAGCTAAAAGGTGCAAGGTTTCTATTTGAGGTGATAAAAATGTTCTAAAATTGACTGTGGTGATGGCTGCACATATCTGTGCCTATACTAAAAACCACTGACTTACACACATACACATATGAAATGGATGAATTCTATGACATGTGAATTATACTTCAATACAGCTGTCATAAAAGAAAAGCAATCGAGATTTTGATTGGGATGTGTTGGAATCTATAGATCAATTTGGAGAAAACAGCTATCTTTACAATACTGATTTTCCAACACATGAAAATTATGCAGTTTTCATTTATTTGGGTCTTCTTCAGTTTCTCTCAACAGTGTCTTACAGAATTCTATAAGAAGTTGGTACATATTTTATTAGATTTATTCCAAGTTACTTGGAATTTTTAATGCCATTTATACAGTATCTTTAAAAAAGAGAAAGCAATGAATTGTTTTAATGTGGGATAAGAAGATGAACAGAGCATGATACGCATATTAAATCATCAAAATTTTGAAATAAAAAAATCAGTACACATGGTGTAACAAAGAATTTTTCTAATTTTAAAATTTATTTATAGAAAAGCTACATAAATATATAAAAATTAAATTACATTTTAGTCACACACTTAATCACATTCATGTAAAATAAAAATATATAAACCTGCAAATATTCTGGAAAATTCCATGACAGGCAGACACCACAGTGAACAATTACTTCCTGATTTATATCTGTTAGGTTCTTTAGCTTACAGTAATTTTATTCTCTTATTTACTCAATGTATGTATTTATTAGCAAAATGCTTTCATAGCAAAGAAATTTTATTTAACAATAGTTAAGTTTAAGTTTACATCTAAGGCATAACATTTAAATTATTTTAAAATGTCCGGTGCTGTAGAGAAATTATCTTTTTAATTTACATTAATTAAAATATTAGTATCTAACTATATTAATTGGTCCTCTGAAAGCAGATGGTGGAGTTTTTCTTTCATAAAATAAGCATTTGCTTTTTAGTAAAATGAAATAAAATATAAGTCACATCTGGGCTTCAAGTTAACCTTGTCTGAGTTTCTTAATGTTTCTGCCCTTCAATTTTCATCTACAAAAGGAGGCTGAATGAAAAATCCTACAGTCCCAACTAATTTAAAAATTCTGTTAATTCTATAATAAGAAAACAGCAAAATACCATGAGGTCATACCACACTTTAAGCAAACACAATAATATACAAAAAACTAGATGTATGTAAGCTAAAGGACTCAGTAGTTATTAGTTTATACAAAGGCTCCTCTAATTTAACCACAGAATTACTAAACTCCCTAAAGATAATTTACACTAAACTTTTCAAAAATGTATCTGATGTTTATTGAAAGTGCAAATTCATCGTGCTTCTGAATTGTAATATTTCTACTAATAGATCATAATTATCTCACACTGATAACTATGATAAAAGGCACAGAATCCATGAAGCCATTTTAGAAGAGAGGTCAGTTACTGAAATATCTTAGAATTATAAATTAGTTCTTGGAATTATAAATTAAGTCTAAGATATTTCAGACATTTTGAAAAGTATCCAGATAAACAACATGTTCATAAATGGGGCTAATTTTCTTTGCTGGAGTGATGTGATAGAAATTTATCTCAAAGAGATTCTCAGAAACCATGTAACCCAGATATCATATATCTACAATTAACTATAATATACTGATGGAAAAAATTATGTGATATGAAAATGTTACCTGATCAATGATAGAATTTAGCTTGGTAAGTAACAGAAATCCTCGGCCATGGACAAGGTACTGTCCAAGGGTCGCCATGTGTGTCTCCTCCTCTTCCTCCTCCCTGGCCTCCACCCTCTGGACCACTGCATTGCAAAGCCGGTTGACATCAGTAAGAAATTCACGTGCCAAGGAGTTACTGTCAGTGCTCATGACCGAGCTATAACATAAATATTACAAAAAAGATTAGAAAAACAAAAATTTACATTTAAAAGTATGTGTTTTTGTTGTTTGTTTTCAACCAAAGACTGACTTTAAATTATTGGGCATTGGTACTTAACCCTGTAATATTTTCAGACATAGTTCTGACCTAGACAGGTGCTCCTTAAATATTACTTCATAGCAGCAATAAGTTCTGGGTGTGAAATGCCTATGCATAACCAAGAACTATTGAGTAAAACACCTAGATAGAAGTTATTAGTGAGTGGTTAGAGTTAAGGTAGATCCTGCTTTTCTCTCTTATATAGCCTGACCGAAGACTAAAAGTAAGGCCATTACTTATAAAATATTCTTGTTTTACATGTCTTAAAAGATAAATGGTTGTTTTTTAAATATTAACTTCTTTTTACCTGGTAAAACCAACAATCACTGACCCACCCTCCCCAAACACCAGAGTCCAGTGTGAAAGCCAGGGGTGGGGTGCATGGAGGATTTACCACCAGGTGAACAGAAATCAGAAAATTCTAGCAGTTGAAGTTATGCCACTTTACTTCTTACTACATATCTGAATCAAACAAAGGGCAATGTGCCATTGTAAGATTAAGGAGGGGGAAACAACAATATAAAGAAAAAATGTATAAATATTCAAAAAAGAAGAATCATTAATAACAAAATCCCCTAAGAATTTCAAAATAGCTTCATCTTAGGGATAAAAGTAATTTTGAGACATCCCGTAACCTTTAAAAACTTTTAACCTGGAGAGGTTAAATTAATCAAGATGTATTGTGGAGTCTTCCCTTCACCCACTTGGGAGAAGCCCTGTGCGCAGTCCCTGTTGAGAAGGCGCTGGGCCATGTGACTATGCCCACCGCCAGGAGGCACAGCCAGTGTCTGAGTCCCATGAAGCATGCCCCATTCAGGAGCAGCCAACATCCCGGCTACAAGGTGTGACTTGTATGATGAACTGACATTGGATCAATCAGGTTCTTTTTCTCTTCCTTAGCAATTTGACTTAAAGGATATAATGTGCTGAAAAGTCACAAAGAGATGGGCCTGTGGTAGTCATTATAAAGTAGTAAGGCTCAGAAGAAGCCAACTGATAAAAATGAACCAATGGGAGGCAAAGAAAAGCAGGTAAATATGGAAGGGAGAAATCACAGAAACTTCTAATACTGCTTTGGTTCCTGTTCATTCTGGAGCCTGATGGGTTTACTCTTGAATTCCCATCAGAATTCTAGGTATTGTTACATAAACAGTTTCTTCTTTAGTATAACAAATATCATTACTTTTAATATTATTGAACATTAGGAAGACAGAAAAATATTTAAAAAAATAAAATGTACATAATTCATTATCCCCAAATGAAGCAATAACCTCTAACATATACTGATTCTTTATAAGCTTTCAGTAAAATTGTTTGAATCAAATAACCTAATTTACATTCAGTCCATATTTATCCAACTTTATTACCTTATTTCACCTAATCTGTCACTGATTTTAAGATACATAATTATTTAGTGTACCACTAAAAAAGAAAAAACACTGCCAATTAAATTATAACACAATTATAATTTGTGTTATATAATTAAATCTTCTTATCACTTAGAATTTTCCATACAGTATCACCTTCTGGGTCATCAGCAGCACCATTTACTATGCAAGATTTCTTAAGAGTGCTACATTACTGTTCTTGGGATTTTCTTCCAAAGATGTTGACATCATTCTATAAATTTTGATGCTGGTGCTCTTGATCTTACTAGATGGAATCAGCAGAAAGTTTCAGATAACAGCCAGGGAACATTTAAAACTCATCAGATAGAGTACCAACAATGCATTTAACTAGCCTGAAGTACTGATGGGAAGAGCTTTGACCAAGGTCATTCATGAGCAGGCTAGAACAGCTCCTTCACAAGTGCAGCCTACTGACAATGCTTATAAGACATCATTAATTGCAAGGCATGCTGCAACTTCTAGATATTAAAAATGTGAAAAACTTAAAGACTGTGGTAATAATTATGGCCTATCTTCTAGAAACCAAGATAGTGGAAATTAACATGAAATTTACATATGACAATTAATGAGGAAATAATTTTAATCTCACTTCCTGAAGGCACAGGATGTCAAGTCAATAAAAAAGCACTATAATATATTCAGAAATGTATGTTATTTCTCATTTTAAAATGTACATAAAACATACACATAGTTACATAAATAGGGCATTATATCTATTATCTGCTTTGATTCAGGGAGGTATTTTGGAAATCCTTTCACATGAGCTCTCTCCTACTCTCTTTAATAGCTGCATAGCACTCTTGTGCATGTATTTATCACATATATTACTTTACACAGATGTACTGTAACTATGTAGCCAATCCTTCATTGAATATTTTGGTTATTTCCAGTTTTTATTATGATAAAGTTGCAATAAGCATCTTTACACTACATGCACAACTATCCTATTATTTCCTTGAAGTACAAATTGCTGTTAACTTCATATAATAGGTTTCACACATTTGTTAACTTTATGCTAAGGTGTCTGATAGTTTCTGCCATTATTGTGAATGGGATGTTGTCTCCTATTATATAGTCTATCTAGGATTGAAGACTGGTATATAGAAGATGTATAGGAAGATTTATTTTACTATAGTAATTGTATATCCAAACTTCTTACTGAACTCTAACTGATTTTTTGGGATTTCCAGATATAAAACCCTATCATCTACACATAACAAAAATTCTGAATTCTCCTATCCAATATTCACACACCTTCCAATCTCTGTCTAAGTGCATTAGTTAGCACTAACAAAACAACACTGGTAGGGGTGATAAGGGGGACTTTTGCTTGGCACATTAATTTTTTTTTTTTACAATTTATTTTATTTTAGTATCATTAACCTACAATTACATGAGCAATAATGTGATGATTAAACTACCCCCTTCATCAGGTCCCCCCCACCAACCCTATTACAGTCACTGTCCATCAGCGTAGTGAGATGAGAATCACTACTTGTCTTCTCTGAGCTGTCCAGTCCCCCCTGTGCCCCCCCACCCTATGTCTGTCAATCGTAATGCCCCTTTTACCCTCTTATCCCTCCCTTCCCACCCATCTCCCCAGTCCCTTTCCCTTTGGTAACTGTTAGTCCATTCGTGGGTTCTGTGAGTCTGCTGCTGTTTTGTTCCTTCTTTTATTTATTTATTTATTTATTTATTATTTTTTTTTTTCTTTGTTCTTATACTCCACATATGAGTGAGATCATTTGGTACTTGTCTTTTTCGGCCTGGCTTATTTCACTGAGCATAATACCCTCTAGCTCCATCCATGTTGTTGCAAATGGTAGGATTTGTTTCTTTCTTATTGCTGCGTAATATTCCATTGTGTATATGTACCACATCTTCTTAATCCATTCATCTACTGATGGGCACTTAGGTTGCTTCCATTTCTTGGCTATTGTAAATAGTGCTGCAATAAACATAGGGGTGCATGTGTCTTTCTCAAACTGGGCTGCTGCATTCTTGGGGTAAATTCCTAGGAGTGGGATTCCTGGGTCAAATGGTATTTCTATTTTGAGTTTTTTGAGGAACCTCCATACTGCTTTCCACAATGGTTGAACTAATTTGCATTCCCACCAGCAATGTAGGAGGGTTCCCCTCTCTCCACATCCTCGCCAACATTTGTTGTTGTTTGTGTTTTGGATGTTGGCCATCCTCACTGGTGTGAGGTGATATCTCACTGTGGTTTTAATCTGCATTTCTCTGATGATTAGCGATGTGGAGCATCTTTTCATGTGCCTGTTGGCCATCTGAATTTCTTCTTTAGAGAAGTGTCTATTCATGTCCTCTGCCCGTTTCTTAATTGGGTTATTTGCTTTTTGTTTGTTAAGGTGCGTGAGTTCTTTGTATATTTTGGATGTCAACCCCTTATCAGATACATCATTTATGAATATATTTTCCCATATTGTAGGATGTCTTTTTGTTCTACTGATGGTGTCCTTTACTGTACAGAAGCTTTTCAACTTGATATAGTCCCATTTGTTCATTTTTGCTTTTGTTTCCCTTGCCCGGGGGGATATGTTCATGAAGAAGTCGCTCATGTTTATGTCCAAGAGATTTTTGCCTATGTTTTTTTCTAAGAGTTTTATGGTTTCATGATTTACATTCAGGTCTTTGATCCACCTTGAGTTTACCTTTGTGTATGGGGTTAGACAGTTTCATTCTCTTACATGTAGCTGTCCAGTTTTTCCAACACCAGCTGCTGAAGAGGCTGTCCTCTCCCCATTGTATATCCAGGGCTCCTTTATCAAATATTAATTGACTGTAGGTGTTTGGGTTAATGTTTGGATTTTCTATTCTGTTCCACTGGTCGGTGGGTCTGTTTTTGTTGGCACATTAATTTTTTAAGTAATTAAAATAAAAATATTTTAATTAAGAAATTTAATTGAATGCCTTTCAGCCATTCTGACTGCCAACTGAAAAGATGACTTCTGTTTTTAAAAGATTTTTTTAAATATTTCAAATACTTAGAAAAGGACAAAGAATATATAACATGAGGTTATAGCCAATATTCAGATCTAGCAAGTATTAACATTATGCTACATTCAAGTCAGTTCATGTACCTGTATGTGTGTGTGTGAAAAGAAATCGAACCTTACAGTACAGGAAAGTCAAACCCCACCAATACCTCTTTCCCCTCACTAGTTGGTGTTTATCATTTCCGCACACATTTTCATACTTTATAAAATACTTAGAGCCAAAAATACTCAGTATAGTTTTAATTATTTTTTTTGGTATCATTAATCTACAATTACATGAGCAACATTATGGTTACTAGACTCCCCATATCATGAAGTCCCCCCATATACCCATTACAGTCACTGTCCATCAGCATAGTGAGATGCTATAGAATCACTACTTGTCTTCTCTGAGTTGTATAAACCTCCCCATGACCCCCCCTACATTATGTCTGCTAATCATAATGCCCCCTTTTCCCCCTTATCCCTCCCTTCCCACCATCCTCCCCAGTCCCTTTCCCTTTGGTAACTATTAGTCCGTTCTTGGGTTCTGTGAGTCTGCTGCTGTTTTGTTCCTTCAGTTTTCCTTTTTCTTTGTTCTTATACTCCACATATGAGTGAAATCATTGGATACTTGTCTTTTTCGACTTCGCTTATTTCACTGAGCATAATACCCTCTAGCTTCATCCATGTTGTTGCAAAAGGTAGGATTTGTTTTCTTCTTATGGCTGAATAATATTCCATTGTGTATATGTACCATTTCTTCTTTATCCATTCATCTACTGATGGACACTTAGGTTGCTTCCATTTCTTGGCTATTATAAATAGTGCTGTGATAAACATAGGGGTGCATATGTCTTTTTCAAACTGGGAAGCTGAATTCTTGGGATAAATTTCTAGGAGTGGGATTCCTGGGTCAAATGGTATTTCTATTTTGAGATTTTTGAGGAACCTCCATACTGCTTTCCACTATGGTTGAACTAATTTGCATTCCCACTAGCAGTGTAGGAGGGTTCCCCTTTCTCCACATCCTCGCCAGCATTTGTTGTTGTTGTGTTTTGGATGTTGGCCATCCTCACTGGTGTGAGGTGATATCTCATTGTGGTTTTAATTTGCATTTCTCTGATGACCAGCGATGTGGAGCATCTTTTCAGGTGCCTGATGGCCATCTGAATTTCTGGAGAAGTGTCTATTCAGATCCTCAGCGCATTTCTTAATTGGATTATTTGCTTTTTGTTTGTTAAGGTGTGTGAGTTCTTTATATATTTTGGATGTCAACCCCTTATCGGATATGTCATTTATGAACACATTCTCCCATACTGTAGGATGTCTTTTTGTTCTACTGATGGTGTCCTTTGCTGTACAGAAACTTTTCAGCTTGATATAGTCCCACTTCTTCATTTTTGGTTTTGTTTCCCTTGCCTGGAGAGATATGGTCATGAAGAAGTTGCTCATGTTTATGTCCAAGAGGTTTTTGCCTATGTTTTTTTCTAAGAGTTTTATGGTTTCATGACTCACATTCAGGTCTTCGATCCATTTTGAGTTTACCTATAGAGGTAGTTTATGTGAGGTGAACTCCCTCAGCTTTCGCTTGTCTGGGAATTATTTAATCCATTCCTCAAATTTAAACAATAATCGTGCTGGATACAATATTTTTGGTTTGAGGCCCTTCTGTTTCATTACGTTGAATATATCATGCCATTCTCTTCTGGCCTGTAAGGTTTCTGTTGAGAAGTCTGATGATAGTATGACGGGTTTTCCTTTGTAGGTGATCTTTTTTCTCTCTCTAGCTGCCTTTAATACTCTGTCCTTATCGTTGATCTTTGTCATTTTAATTATTATGTGTCTTGGTGTTGTCTTCCTTAGGTCCCTTGTGTTGGGAGATCTGTGGGCTTCCACTGTCTGAGAGACTATTTCCTTCCCCAGCTTGGGGAAGTTTTCAGCAATTATTTCTTCAAAAACACTTTCTATCCCTTTTTCTCTCTTCTTCTTCTTCTGGTACTCCTATAATGCAAATATTGTTCCATTTGGATTGGTCACACAGTTCTCTTAATATTCTTTCATTCCTAGAGATCCTTTTATCTCTCTCTGCCTCAGAGTCTCTGTATTCCTGTTCTCTGATTTCTATTACATTAACAGTCTCTTACATCTCGTCCAGTCTGCTGCTAAGTCCATCAATCACTTGTCTCATTTCTGCATTGTCTTTCCTCACTTCCCTCACTTCCTCCCTTAGCTCTTGCATATTTCTCTGTAGATCCATCAGCATGGTTATGACTTTTATTCTGAATTCTTTTTCAGGAAGATTGTGCATGTCCATTCCATCAGACTCCCTCTCTGGGGTTGTCTGGCTGATCTTAGTCTGGACCATATTCCTCTGTCTTTTCATAGCGATAGAAGTGGTCACTGATAGGCACCACGTGTGTCAGCTGAGAGAACAAAGTCCCTTCCTCCTTGTTGTTCTCCTTACCCTTCTCCCAGGCCTGAGCTGTTTTCCTGCACACCGGAAGGCAGTCTCTGCAATTATCCCCTGAACTGCCTGTGTGCAGCGTCGTCCTCAGCCTAGCCTATAGCACTGCAGGGGTTTGCACTTATGCTGGGTGCATTCTGGGCCCCTTGGTGTCTTCTGGACCTGATTCTGGGGCTCTTCCCGCTTAGCTGCGTGCCCGCCGGGAGTAGATTCTGTGAGGTTGCTATGGGCGGAGCCACCTCTCCGCTGTTCCGCAGCAGTGTTGGCTCTGCAGACCCTTTGTGGCATTGGTCAGGGAGGGAACGAATTTCAGGCTGCTAATCTCTGTGGGAAGCCTCTGCATGGCTGCTTTGCCTGGCCACTGGCAAAGGGTTCCGAAATTCCCCAAGAACTCCCAGCCTGCTGGGCTGAGCATGCTGGGATGATTTTGTTCCACTGTTGGGCCCTTGTCTCTTTAAGACTTTTAAAAAAGCTCCTGCTTTTCTTTTGTCCCAAGGAGCGGCTGAGGTGACACGCTTGTCTCTGTCTATGACCCTGCCCTTCCGTTTCTCTAATCTCCAATACACCACATGATGTGTGTCTGTGCTCCCAGTGCAGCTCACCAGGGCTGGTTATTTAGTGGGCCTGTGCTTCCACTCCCTCCCCACTCTGAATCTTTTCCTTCCGCCGGTGCACTGGGGTTGGGGAGTGCTCGGGTCCCGCCAGGTCGTGGCTTTGTATCTTACCCGCTTCATGAGGCACTGAGTTCTCACAGGTGTAGTTGTAGCCTGGTTGTTGTCCTGTATCTTCTGGTCTCTCTTTTAGGAATAGTTGTATTTGCTGTATTTTCACAAATATCTGTGGTTTTGGGAGGAGATTTCTGCCGCCCTGCTCACGCTGCCATCTTCCCTCTTTCTCAAAGAGTTTTATGGGTTCATGACTTACATTCAGGTCTTTGATCAATTTTGAGTTTACTTTTGTATATGGGGTGAGACAGTAATCCAGTTCCATTCCCTTACATGTAGCAGTTCAGTTTTGCCCACACAAGATGTTGAAGAAGCTGTCATTTCCCCACTGTATATCCATGGCTCCTTTATCATATATCAATTGACAGTATGTGCTTGGGTTAATGTCTGGGCTCTCTATTCTGTTCCACTGGTCTGTGGGTCTGTTCTTGTGCCAGTACCAAATTGTCTTCATTACTGTGGCTCTGTACTAGACCTTGAAGTCTGGGAGCATAATCCCCCGTTTTATTCTTCCTTCTCAGGATTGCTTTGGCTATTCAGGGTCTTTTGTGGTTCCATATGAATTTTAGAATTATTTGATAAAGTTCATTGAAGAATGCTGTTGGTATTTTGATAGGGATTGCATTGAATCTGTAGATTGCTTTAGGTAGTATAGCCATTTTGACAATATTTATTCTTCCTAGCCAAGAGCATGGGATGAATTTCCATTTGTTAATGTCCTCTTTAATTTCTCTTAGGAGTGTCTTGTAGTTTTCAGAGTACAGGTCTTTCACTTCCTTGGTTAGGTTTATTCCTAGGTATTTTATTCTGTTTGATGCAATTGTGAATGGAACTGTTTTCCTGATTTCTCTTTCTGTTAGCTTCTCATTAGTGTATAGGAAAGCAACAGATTTCTGTGTGTTAATTTTGTATCCTGCAACTTTGCTGAATTCAGATATTAGTTCTGGTAGTTTTGGAGTGGAGTCTTTAGGGTTTTTTATGTACAGTATCATGTCATCTGCAAATAGTGACAATTTGACTTCTTCTTTACCAATCTGGATGCCTTGTATTTCTTTGTTTTGTCTGATTTCCGTGGCTAGGACCTCCAGTACTATGTTGAATAACAGTGGGGAGAGTGGGCATCCCTGTCTTGTTCCTGATCTTAGATGAAAATCTTTCGGCATCTTGCTGTTAAGTATGATGTTGGCTGTGGGTTTGTCCTATATGGCCTTTATTATGTTGAGGTATTTGCCCACTATACCCACTTTATTGAGAGTTTTTATCATAAAAGAATGTTGAATTTTGTCAAATGCTTTTTCAGCACTATGGAGATGATCATGTGGTTTTTGTCCTTCTTCTTGTTGATGTGGTGGATGATGTTGATGGATTTTCGAATGTTGTCTCATCCTTGCATCCCTGGGATGAATCCCACTTGATCATGGTGTGTGATCCTCTTGATGTATTTTTCAATTCAGTTTCCTAGTATTTTGTTGAGTATTTTTGCATCTACGTTCATCAGGGATACTGGTCTGTAATTTTCTTTTTTGGTGGTGTCTTTGCGTGGTTTTGGTATTAGAGTGATGTTGGCTTCATAAAATGAGTTTGGAAGTATTCCCTCCTCTTCTATTTTTTGGAAAACTTTAAGGAGAATGGGTATTATTTCTTCTCTATATGTCTGATAAAATTCAGAGGTGAATCCATCTGGCCCAGGGGTTTTGATCTTGGGTAGTTTTCTGATCACCGATTCAATTTTGTTGCTGGTAATTGGTCTGTTTAGGTTTTCTGTTTCTTTCTTGGTCAGTCTTGGAAGGTTGTATTTTTCTAAGAAGTTGTCCATTTATTCTAGGTTTCCAGCTTGTTAGCATATAGATTTTCACAGTATTCTCTAATATTTCTTTGTATTTCTGTGGAGTCTGTCGTGATTTTTCCTTTCTCATTTCTGATTCTGTTTATGTGTGTGGATTCTCTTTTTCTCTTAATGAGTCTGGCTAGGGGTTTACCTATTTTGTTTATTTTTTCAAAGAACCAGCTCTTGGTTTCATTGATTTTTTTTCTATTGTTTTATTCTTCTCAACTTTATTTATTTCTTCTCTGATCTTTATTATGTCCCTCCATCTGGTGACTTTGGGCCTCTTTTGTTCTTCTTTTTCCAATTTCAGTAATTGTGTCTTTAGACTATTCATTTGGGAATGTTCTTCCTTCTTTAAATAGGCCTGGATTGATATATATTTTCTTCTTAGAATTGCCTTTGCTGCATCCCAGGAAAAAAGTTGGGGCTTTGTGCTGTTGTTGCCATTTGTCTCTATATATTGTTTGAACTCTGCTTTAATTTGGTCGTTGATGCATTGATTATTTAGGAGCATGTTGTCACGCCTCCATGTGTTTGTGAGCCTTTTTGTTTTCTTAGTACAACTTATTCTAGTTTTATACCTTTGTGATCTGAGAAGTTGGTTGGTAGGATTTCAATATTTTTTAATTTACTTAGGTTCTTTTTGTGGCCTAGTATGTGGTCTATTCTGGAAAATGTTCCATGTGTACTTGAGAAGAATGTGTATCCTGTTGCTTTTGGGTGCAGAGTTCTGTAGATATCTGAGGTCCATCTGTTCTAGTGTGTGGTTCAGTGCCTCTGTGTCTTTACTTATTTTCTGTCTGGTTGATCTGTCCTTTGGAGTGAGTGGTATGTTGAAGTCTCCTAAAATGAATGCATTGTTGTCTATTTCCTCCTTCAATTCTGTTAGTATTTGTTTCACATATGTTGGTGCTCCTGTGTTGGGTGCATATATGTTTATAATGGTTATATCTTCTTGTTTGACTGACCCCTTTATCATTATGTAATGTCCTTCTTTATCTCTTGCTACTTTCTTCGATTTGAAGTCTATTTTGTCTGATAGAAGTACTGCAACACCTGCTTTTTTCTCTTTGTTGTTTGCATAAAATATCTTTTTCCATCCCTTCACTTTTAGTCTGTGTATATCTTTGGGTTTGAGGTGAGTCTCTTGTAAGAAGCATATAGATGGGTCTTGCTTTTTATCCACTCTGTTACTCTGTGTCTTTTGATTGGTGCATTCAGTCCATTTACATTTAGGGTGATTATTGGTAGATATGTACTTATTGCCATTGCTCGCTTTAGATTCATGGTTACCAATGGTTCAAGGGTTACTTCTTTACTATCTAAGAATCTAACTTAACTTTCTTGTTAAGTTATTGTGAACACCGTCTGATGTTTCTTTATTTCTCCCTTCCTATTCTTCCTCCTCCATTCTTTCTATATTGGGTGTTTTATTCTTTGCCTTTAGTTAGTATTTGGATGGTCTGCTTTCTTTGCTATGATTTTATTTTCTCTGGTGACATCTTTTTAGCCTTAGGGGTGCTTCCCTCTAGAGCAGTCCGTTTAAGATATCCTGTAGTGGTGGTTTATGAGAGGCAAACTCTTTCAACTTTCCTTTGTCTGGAAATTGTTTAATCCCTCCATCATATTTAAATGATAATCCTGCCGGATGCAATATTCTTGGTTCGAGGTCCTTCTGTTTCATTATGTTAAGTATATCATGCCATTCACTTCTGGCTTGTAAGGTTTCTGTTGAGCAGTCTGATAATAGTCTGATGGGTTTTTCTTTGTAGGTGATCTTTTTTCTCTCTCTAGCTGCCTTTAATACTCTGTCTTTATCTTTGACCTTTGCCATCTTAATTATTATGTGTCTTGGTGTTGTCTTCCTTGGGTCCCTTGTGTTGGGAGTTCTGTGGGCTTCCGTGGACTGTGAGACTATTTCCTTCCCCAGTGTGGGAAAGTTTTCAGCAATTATTTCTTCAAAGACACTTTCTATCCCTTTTTCTCTCTCTTCTTCCTCTGGTACTCCTATAATGTGAATATTGTTCTGTTTGAATTGGTCACACAGTTCTCTCATTATTCTTTCAGTCTTAGAGATCCTTTTTTCTCTCAGTACCTCAGCTTCTTTGTATTCCTCCTCTCTAGTTTCCATTTCATTTATCGTCTCCTCCACCATATCCAATCTGCTTTTAATACCATCCATTGTGTTCTTCAAGGATTGGATCTCCGACCGGAATTCATTCCTGAGCTCTTGAATATCTTTCCATACCTCCATGAGCATGTTAATGATTTTTATTTTGAACTCCCTTTCAGGGAGAGTCATAAGGTCCATATCGTTTAAATCTTTCTCAGGAGTTGTATTCATAATTTTACTCTGGACCAGGTTCCTTTGGCTCTTCATATTTGTGTATGGAGCCCTCTAGTGCCAGGAAGCTCTACTCTCTGGTCCTCTTTTGTTTTTTGCCTACTCATTATTCCTGGAGTTATCTCCTCTCTTCTGTATTACTTTCTCTGTTGGAGAAACATGGTATACAAACATGCTATAATATCTCTTGTTTTAAAAAACAAAACAAAACAAAAACCCTTCCTTATCCCATGTTCCCTTCAGGCCACAATTTCCTTATCACCTGTTAAGGCAGAACTTCTCAAAAGAGTGGTCTATAAACCCCTTGCCTCTGTTTCCTCACCACTATTTGCCACTCCCCAGAGACCACTCTTTGACAAGGTTGTCAGTAACCTCCATGTTGCTAAATTCAGTGATCAGTTCCTAGTCTTCATCTTACTCAACCTCTCTGTGATACTTGATGTAGCTGATCACTCCTTCCTGTTTCAGGTTTTCTTTACTTGCTTTTTGGGAGGTACCACTCTTCTGATTTTTCTCCTGTCTTTCTTGCTGCTCCTTTTAGGTCTTCTGTGCTGGATGCTCCTCCTCTGCCTGACTCAATGATGCTAACTGGACAGCTTGGTCTGAGAATCTCTTTGCTCCATTAACACTCATTTTTGAGGTCCCTACTGTTCAATGCTGTAGCCACTAGCTGTAGTCTTCTCACTGAAGAAAATTCTATTGGACAGCACTGTTCTGGGTTATTTCACCTCTCTGGTCTCATTAAAAGAAATCTAGATAACATAGGTGAAGGGGGAAAAAATTAGTGAGATTGATATCTTGATCTGGGTGATGGCTACATGACGATATACACATGTCAAAATTAATTGAGCTATACACTAACATTTGTGCTTTTTATTGTATGTGCCTCAATTAAAAAAATATTTAAAAAAATCGATTCAGCAGTTTGATTCCCTCCCCCACCCAAACGGAACCCCAGTATATCCAGTGTCTACTTGATATTCTTTGCTTGGTTTCTAAGGCACCTGTCAAATGTAACATGGCTAAAATTGAACTTTATTTTCCCTCCCACTGTTCTTTTCTGTACGTCTTCCCTCTCAGTAAACAGTGCTACTCTTCACACAGGCTTAAAAAAACCTTGTGGTCTTTTTTTTGGGAGGGGGAATGGCGGGCAAGAAGACTTCCATTCTTGGATTGAGGGGCAGATGGGGGAAGAAGATTCACATTCTTAAGGAGAAACACTTGGAAGGGAACACTTCTATTCTTTCTACACCTTCAGTCTCTGAGAAGCAGGAGTGAATGACTTCGCTTACTCTATGTAGTAATTTTTAGCTTCTCTTTTTCTCTTGTACTCAATATCTAATGCATCAGACTTACACTAATCTCCAAGCCCTGGCCTACTCTTTTCTCAGATACTCACATGTCCCATTTTCTTTGTTCAGGTTTTCGCTCAGATGTCACCTCTTGAGACATTCTTTGTCCGTGCTATCTAAGTATCATTCCTGTCACTCTGTACCCCTGTTCTGTTTCATTGCGCTTAGCTGTGTCTGATATTACAATGTGTTTGTTTTTTGTCTGTCTCCATGCCACTGGACTCCATGAGGGTGGGGATTTTGTTTTTGCTCTATACCCAGTGCCAAAAATAGCAGATGGTATATAGTAGGTGTTCAATAAACGTTTGTTGAATTAAATGTCATATTAATGAAATGTCTAATGACATGAAACTAGGAGGTGTAGCTAAAACATTTAGGTCAGTTTTTTGCCTTTTGTTTTGGCCATTCATATTTACATTCTTCAAGTCACTGCATTACAGAAAGTGAAACATTTTTCCTGAGGAGGTTGTTTGTATGATATATGCATTTTGTTATGTTTTTCACTTGTGGTAAATTTTGAGAATACACAAATCCTAATATTGTTTGGAACAAGTTTTATTTATTATGACATAACAGTAATTGTATTTTAAGTTCAAAATTATAGTAATAATGGTGATTTTTAAATTTGGCATTATAGCTACAGAGTACAAAAGTAGTAAGAGAGGCTCCCTGATATAAGGAACTCATGACCTAGGGGTAAGACAGTAATGTAGATGCATAATTACAGGGTGTCCATGTAGTTTGGAAACAGAACCAAATACATATATGCCCTAAGGAGTCTTCAATCTATTAAAAAATATATGTATTTCTGGACTTTATGGACAGTCAGTATAATATAAGGTGATAAAAATTAGAATACAGCTGTGTATAAAGAGTATGGCAGAGGAAAGGAGGACTCAGGTGATTGTGCTGGCAGATAGAATTATGATCTTGGATAGAGTGAAACTCCATGGTGGATATCCAGGCTGGGCATTGCAAATGCAGAGATAAAGAAGCCATGTCAGTTTAAGAGTATTAGAGAAAGCCCTCAGGATGGCCTAGAAATGTCGCTTCAATAAGAGAAAAAAACACAGATGGATCCTGTTATATGTCAGCTTTCACTTCTAATGGCCATGCTGAGTTAGCTGGAATCTTTGTAACACCTCAAGATACATGGCTCAACCTTGTAGTAATCTAAGACAGAGGGTGCTAGTAGTCAGAGCAGTTAACACAATACTATATTTATGCTCATAATTGATTCCATGATTTTAAGTTAAAAATAGATGTATCATTTTGATTAGTTCAGGAAGCAGCAGGAAGGTATGGAGGGTGTATAGAGACCCCGTTCCAGGGTCATTCCATTGGGTTGAACAGTTAATGCACTGGCTACTGGTGCTCAGCCAGCCAAGTAGGCTAGTGTGACTGAAATCTAGCCAGTGCTTTGGTAACTGTGTGCCTGATGTGGGATTGCTCCAGCCTGGGAAGAGGTGTTTTTTTCTAATTCATGCAAAATCCTGTGTAGTCTCACAGCAGCTGTCCCATTTCCTGTCTTCTTTATCCTCAGTGCCTAGGATATTGTGGCATAAGAACTGTTTCCAAGCTGAAAGAAACTCAAGAGAGTTCTCTATATTTGAGCATTTTGAAGCAAAGATCATTCTGATTTAAAAACTTGTAGTTCAAAATAAACCTTCATGTTTGCCTTATAACTATAATAAGGAAATATTTTTCATGCCCCTGCCTTGTATAAACTATAGAGAAGGGGAAAACAGCTAACTGAAGAGAAGCATCTTGTTGCTATCCCAGAAGTAGGAATTTATCCTTTAGCATTCTACAAATAGCCTTCATTTTATTGTACACAAAAAATTAATTCATTTAAAAAAATTCAAGAAGAATATGAAATTTGGTGCTAGTTTATCATTTGGTTTTAGTATTTTCTGAGTTCTCAAATATCTTCAAATAGATATCCATTTATTCCCATAGGAGGATAATAACTCAGCTGCCCCATAGTATGTAGATAATACTCCACTGCCTCCTAGAGTCCTGTTAAGAAGTCTGATATGGTCTGATCCTCCTTCCTTTGTAGTTAACTGGTGATTTATATGGAATTTTTAAGTTAGGAGTTGGGAGAGGAAGGGTAGGGAGCTACCATCAAGTTGTCTTGTTCAGATCAAATATGTTCTAAGGTTCCTTCTCTCAACACTGTTCTTGAGACTATTTTTTTTAGCACACTCTTGAAATACAAAACATTCATACATCAAACGTTAAGATTGGCTACTGGTTTTTATGTCAGAACTTGATTAAAATTACTTGTGTTTTACTATTTCCATTAATATGTTTGTTTTTCTTTTGTAGGTGAAGCTTTATTCTAAGAATATTTATTTCGTCTAGTCCATGAGCTCAAAGTACAGAGTCTAAATGTCAGAGAAGTGTTGAAAGATTGGTAAGTATTTAATGTAATAGGTATTAGCAGACAAAATACTTGGTTCAGTCCAAGGTTTTAAAACTTCATAATTATGTGACATTAATTAAATCCCAAAGTAAAAACAACTAAAGTTTCCATTAGTAGAGATGGATATATAAATGATGGTTTATTCATACAGTGGCATATTTCACAGTGGTTTAAACGAATGAACATAATGTTGGAGGGAAAAAAGCAAAGTTATAAAAGGATACATGTAGTATACTATTTATAAAATTTTTTAAAATAATTAAAACAGACTTCTGGGAAGATGGCGGCATGAGTATGGCAGCAGATATCTCCTCCCAAAACCATATATATTTTGAAAATACAGCAAATACAACTATTCCTAAAAGAGAGACCAGAAGATACAGTACAACAGCCACGCTACAGCTACATCTGCAAGAACTCAGCACCTCACAAAGCCGGTAAGATACAAAGCTGTGATCCGGCAGGACCCAAACACTCCCCTACCCCAGCACACTGGCAGGAGGAAAAGAATCAGAGTGAGGAGGGAGTGGAAGCACAGGACTGCTAAATAACCAGCCCTGGTGATCTGCATCGGGAGCACAGACACACATCGCCTGGTGTACTGGAGATTAGAGAAATGAAGGGCAGGATCCGATACAGAGACTGCGAGTGGGTCCCCACAGCCAGCTCCCCTGGGACAAAAGAAAAGTGGGTGCTTTCTAAAAGTGATAAAGAGACAAGGGCCCAACAGCGGAACAAAATCATCCCAGTGCACTCAACCCAGCAGGCTGGGAATCTTGAGGAACTTCGGACCCCCTAACTGGCTGCTGGGTGAAGCAGCCCCAAAGCCCCTCACAGAGATAAACAGCCTGCCATTCGTTCCCCCCAGCCAGTGTTGCAGCAGATCCGCCACAGCTGCAGAACAGCAGGAGAGCGGCCCCGCCCACAACAACTACACAGAATCCCCTCCCGGCAGGCGTGCAGCTAACCAGGAAGGGCGGCACAGAATCTCCTCCCGGCAGGCGCGCAGCTAACCGGGAAGGGCTGCAGAAGCCAGAGCAAGGGCTGAAAGGCACCAAAGCGTGCATAAAGCACCCGGCATGGCTGCTTTAAACCCCCGCAGTGCTCTAGGCTAGCCTGAGGGTGGCCCCGTCCATGGCAGTTTAGGGGATTATCCCAGAGACTGCCTCCCAGTGTGCGGGTAACCGGCACAGGCTGCGGAGAAGGGCAAGGAGAACAACAAGCAGGAAGTGACTTTGTTCTCCTAGCTGACACACGTGGCACCTGCCTGCGACCACTTCTGTCTTCATGAAAAGACAGAAGAATATCGTCCAGTCAAGACTCACCCAGACAACCCCAGAGAGAGGGCCAGATCGATAGATTTAAACAATCTTCCTGAAAAATAATTCAGAATAAAAGTCATAACCATGCTGATGGATCTATAGACAAATATGCAAGAGCTAAGGGAGGAAGTGAGGAGAGATATTACAGAAATGAAACAGTCGGTTGACGGGCTGAAGAGCAGACTGGACGAGGTGCAAGAGACTGTTAATGGAATAGAAATAAGAGAACAGGAATACAGAGAAGCTGAGGCAGAGAGAGATAAAAGGATCTCTAGGAATGAAAGAATATTAAGAGAACTGTGTGACCAATCCAAATGGAACAATATTTGCATTATAGGAGTACCAGAAGAAGAGGAGAGCTTAGGGATAGAAAGTGTCTTTGAAGACCTAATCGAGGAGAACGTCCCCAAACTGGGAAAGGAAATAGTTTCTCAGACCCTGGAAGCCCACAGATCTCCCAACACAAGGGACCCAAGGAGGACAACACCAAGACATGTAATAATTAAAATGGCAAAGATCAAAGACAAGGACAGAGTGTTAAAGGCAGCCAGAGAGAGAAAAAAGATCACCTACAAAGGAAAACCCATCAGGCTAACATCAGACTTCTCAACAGAAACCTTACAGGCCAGAAGAGAATATAGCATGACATATTTAATGCAATGAAACAGAAGGGCCTTGAACCAAGAATACTGTATCCAGCACGATTATCATTTAAATTTGAGGGAGAGATTAAACAATTCGCAGACAAGCAAAAGTTGAGGGAATTTGCCTCCCACAAACCACTTCTACAGGAAATCTCAAAGGGAATGCTCTAGGTGGAAGCACCCCTAAGGCTAAAAAGATGTCACCAGAGAAAATAAATTCATAACAAAGAAAGCAGACCATCCAAATACTAACTAAAGGCAAAAAATAAAATCAACTTGCCACACAAACAGTCAAAGGAATGCAAAAGAGTACAGAATAAAACACCTAATATATAAAGAATGGAGGAGGAAAAATAAGAAGGGAGAGAAATAAAGAATCATCAGACTGTGTATATAATAGCTTAACAAGAGAGTTAAGTTAGATTCTTAGATAGTAAAGAAGCTACCCCTGAACCTTTGATAACCATGAATCTAAAAGCCGGCAACGACAATAAGTACATATCTATCGATAATCACCCTAAATGTAAATGGACTGAATGCACCAATCAAAAGACACAGAGTAACAGAGTGGATAAAAAGCAAGACCCATCTATATGCTTCTTACAAGAGACTCACCTCAAACCCAAAGATATACACAGACTAAAAGTGAAGGGATGGAAAAAGATATTTTATGCAAACAACAAAGAGAAAAAAGCAGGTGTTGCAGTACTTCTATCAGACAAAATAGACTTCAAATCGAAGAAAGTAGCAAGAGATAAAGAAGGACATTACATAATGATAAAGGGGTCAGTCAAACAAGAAGATATAACCATTATAAACATATATGCACCCAACACAGGAGCACCAACATATGTGAAACAAATACTAACAGAATTGAAGGAGGAAATAGACAACAATGCATTCATTTTAGGAGACTTCAACATACCACTCACTCCAAAGGACAGATCAACCAGACAGAAAATAAGTAAAGACACAGAGGCACTGAACCACACACTAGAACAGATGGACCTCAGATATCTACAGAACTCTGCACCCAAAAGCAACAGGATACACATTCTTCTCAAGTACACATGGAACATTTTCCAGAATAGACCAGGCCACAAAAGGAACCTCAGTAAATTCAAAAAGATTGAAATCCTACCAACCAACTTCTCAGATCACAAAGGTATAAAACTAGAAATAAATTTTAGAAAGAAATCAAAAAGGCTCACAAATACATGGAGACTTAACAACATTCTCCTAATTAATCAATGGGTTAATGACCAAATCAAAATAGAAATCAAAGAATATATGGAGACTAATGACAACAACAACACAAAGACATAACTTCTGTGGGACGCAGCAAAGGCAGTTCTAAGAGGAGAGTATATTGCAATCCAGGCCTATTTAAAGAAGGAAGAGCATTCCCAAATGAACAGTCTAAAGACACAATTACTGAAATTGGAAAAAGAAGAACAAAGGAGGCCCAAAGTCACCAGAAGGAGAGACGTAATAAAGATCAGAGAAGAAATAAATAAAATTGAGAAGAATAAAACAACAAGAAAAAAATCAATGAAACCAAAAGCTGGTTCTTTGAACAAATAAACAAAATAGATAAACCCCTAGCCAGACTCATTAAGAGAAAAAGAGAATCTACACACATAAACAGAATCACAAATGAGAAAGGAAAAATAACGACGGACCCCACAGAAATACAAAGAATTATAAGAGAATATTATGAGAATCTGTATGCTAACAAGCTGCAAAACCTAGAAGAAATGGACAACTTCTTAGAAAAACACAACCTTCCAAGACTCACCAAGCAAGAAACAGAAAAACTAAACAGACCAATCACCAGCAACGAAATTGAATTGGTAATCAAAAAACTACCCAAGAACAAAACCCCCTCTGAATGGATTCACCTCTGAATTCTACCAGACATATAGAGAAGAAATAACACCCATTCTCCTTAAAGTTTTCCAAAAAATAAAAGAGAAGGGAATACTTCCAAACTCTTTCTATGAAGCCAGCATCACTCAAATACAAAAACCTGGCAAAGACCTCACCAAAAAAGAAAATTACAGACTTATATCCCTGCTTAACATAGATGCAAAAATACTCAACAAAATATTAGCAAACCGAATTCAAAAATACATAAAGAGGATCATACACCATGATCAAGTGGGATTCATTCCAGGGATGCAAGGGTGGTACAACATTCGAAAATCCATCAACATCATCCACCACATCAACTAAAAGAAGAACAAAAACCACATGATCTTCTCCAGAGATGCTGAAAAAGCATTTGACAAAATTCAACATCCATTGATGATTAAAACTCTCAACAAAATGGGTATAGAGGGCAAGTATCTCAACATCATAAAGGCTACATATGACTTTAACTAACAGCTAACATCTTACTTAACAGTGAGAAGCTGAAAGCTTTTCATCTAAGATCGGGAACAAGACAGGGATGCCCACTCTCTCCACTGTTATTCAACATAGTACTGGAGGTCCTAGCCACGGCAATCAGACAAAACAAAGATATACAAGGCATCCAGATTGGCAAAGAAGAAGTCAAATTGTCACTATTTGCAGATGACATGATACTGTACATAAAAAACCCTAAAGACTCCACTCCAAAACTACTAGAACTAATATCTGAATTCAGCAAAGTTGCAGGATACAAAATTAACACACAGAAATCTGTTGCTTTCCTATACACTAATGATGAACCAACAGAAAGAGAAATCAGAAAAACAATTCCATTCACAATTGCATCAAAAAGAATAAAATACCTAGGAATAAACCTAAAGAAGGAAGTGAAAGACCTGTACTCTGAAAACTACAAGACACTCTTAGGAGAAATTAAAGAGGACACTAACGAATGGAAATGCATCCCATGCTCTTGGCTAGGAAGAATAAATATTGTCAAAATGGCTATACTACCTAAAGCAATCTACAGATTCAACGCAACCCCTATCAAACTACCAACAGCTTTCTTCAATGAACTGGAACAAATAACTCTAAAATTCATATGGAACCAGAAAAGACCCCGAATAGCCAAAGCAATTCTGAGAAGGAGGAATGAAACGGGGGGAATTACGCTCCCTGACATCAAAGTCTACTACAAAGTCACAGTAATCAAGACAATTTGGTACTGGCACAAAAAGACCCACAGACCAGTGGAACAGAATAGAAAATCCAAACATTAACCCAAACATTTACAGCCAACTAATATTTGATAAAGGAGCCTTGGATATACAATGGGGAGATGACAGCCTCTTCAGCAGCTGGTGTTGGAAAAACTGGACAGCTACATGTAAGAGAATGAAACTGGACTACTGTCTAGCCCCATACACAAAGGTAAACTCAAGGTGGATCAAAGACCTGAATGTAAGTCATGAAACCATAAAACTCTTAGAAAAAACATAGGCAAAAATCTCTTGGACATAAACATGAGCGACTTCTTCATGAACATATCTCCCCGGGCAACGGAAACAAAAGCAAAAATGAACAAGTGGGACTATGTCAAGCTGAAAAGCTTCTGTACAGCAAAGGACACCATCAGTAGAACAAAAAGACATCCTACAGTATGGGAAAATATATTCATAAATGATGCATCTGATAAGGGGTTGACATACAAAATATATAAAGAACTCACACACCATAACAAACAAAAAGCAAATAATCCAATTAAGGAATGGGCAGAGGACATGAATAGACACTTCTCTAAAGGAGAAATTCAGATGGCCAACTGGCACATGAAAAGATGCTCCACATCGCTCGTCATCAGAGAAATGCAAATTAAAACCACAATGAGATGTCACCTCACACCAGTGAGGATGGCCAACATCCAAAACACAAACAACAACAAATGTTGGCGAGGATGTGGAGAAAAGGGATCCCTCCTACAGTGCTGTTGGGAATGCAAATTAGTTCAACCATTGTGGAATGCAGTATGGAGGTTCCTCAAAAAACTCAAAATAGAAATACCATTTGACCCAGGAATCCCATTCCTAGGAATTTACCCTAAGAATGCAGCAGCCCACTTTCAAAAAGACAGATGCACCCCTATGTTTATTGCAGCACTATTTACAATAGCCAAGAAATGGAAGCAACCTAAGTGTCTATCAGTAGAGGAATGGATTAAGAAGATGTGGTACATATACACAATGGAATATTATTCAGCCATAAGAAGAAAACAAATCCTACCATTTGCAACAACATGGATGGAGCTAGAGGGTATTATGCTCAGTGAAATAAGCCAAGCTGAAAAAGACAAGTATCAAATGATTTCACTCATATGTGGAGTATAAGAACAAAGAAAAAAAAAACTGAAGGAACAAAACAGCAGCAGACTCACAGAACCCAAGAACGGACTAATAGTTACCAAAGGGAAAGGGACTGGGGAGGATGGGTGGGAAGGGAGGGAACAAGGGGGAAAAAGGGGTATTACAATTAGCAACTGTAATGTTGGGGGGCCACGGGGAGGGCTGTAGAACTCAGAGAAGACAAGTAGTGATTCTATAGCATCTCACTACACTGATGGACAGTGACTGTAATGGGGTTGGTGGGGGGGACCTGATGAAGGGGGTAGTTTAATCACCATAATATTGCACATGTAATTGTTAGTTAATGATACCAAAATAATTTGTAAATTAAAAAAAAAAGAGGATTCAGTACGCAAGCGCTAGGTATGGTGACAGTTCAGCTAATGCAATAAGAAGGATGAGAGCATTCTTGAGTACAGGTGCAGGAAGATTAGCATATCTGGCAGTAAAAGGACCAATATTTAAATGCTTCCATTTTCTCACTGAAATAAAATGTAAGGTTACCAGCTCAGAGTGAGAAATGGGAGAAGGTGTTAAACTGATGAGTGGAATAGGGTCAAAACCAGCAGCCCAGAAGAGATCCCACAAAGCTGCCAATAAATATCTAAGACTGAGTTCTGTTATTTTACTGTGAGTAAAATTTGAACAAGGAAAGAGAGAAAAGGAGGGAAGAAAGGCATTACAGGTAGAAATAACAGCTCGAGTCAAGTCCCTAAGAGAATTACAATTAAGTCTGGTATCAAAATACAAAATGAGAAAAAGGAAAATAAAGATGGAGAGAGTAGTGAGCAAGAATAAATAAAAGGATTTAATGGTCAGCTGAGAGCTCAGTAGAGGCTGACCACCATGAATTTCTGGTGATATCAAATTTTTCAGGTATTTGAGATTCTCCAGCAGGATTCAGCTCCTTGGATCCAATAGCAGAGAATGAAGATCGTGTCACTGATCTAGAGATGGGAGTTTTTGTGAATTGAGGCAGCAGAAGCATGAGTGGAAGGGAATCAAGGGTACAGGTGAGAGAACAATCCATATGATCAAAAATGGAATACAGACTGAGTAGGAAAGAGAAAGAGGTCAGGCAAACATTGATAACACAAGAATGTAGGTAATCAATCTCTCTGAGATAGGAGCATAAAAAATGTGGTAATGAAAGATATTGGAATTTCTAAATTTCTGAAACAAACAGTTCCAGATGATGACAACATCCAGGATGTGACCCTGCAAGTAGGGTCTGAAGTGAAGTGTAAGTTAAGGTCACTGCAGTTAAGTAGCCATGAGGCTAGTTTTTTGGTGGAACAGATCATTGTAAGCTCTTAAAATGAAAGCCCTTGATGAAGGCAATTCTGTCTATTGCATTTACTGCTAAATCTACAGCATCTAGAACAGTAGTTGGCACATAGAAGGCATTCAATCATTTGTTGAATGTGTGGAATGAATGACATGGCCTTTCTCTCAGGATTCCTGTTATGTTCACTTCTCTGATTAATCTCTCAGTGGGTCAAAATCAGGCTCAGAGTATCAGCTCCCCTGGTATTTCCTTCACCTTCTGGAAACGAAATGGTCACTAAGATAAGGTAATAGTGGCTCTGCTTTTGTTGATTGAGACTTCCCTGAGACACCTGATTGGCTGTTTGATACCTTAGTTATGTTCCGGTTTTCTGTGATTAATTTCTAATACCTAGCATCCAAAAGATTACAGAATTAAGCTATCATCCTCAGTCTTGTGGATTTTTACACATTTATCTTCTTTACATATAGAACTACAGTTGACCTTTGAACAGGGTAAGGGTTAGAGGCACTGACCCACCACACACAGTCAAACTATTACATATAACTTTTAACTCTCCCAAAACTTAACTACAAATAGCCTGTTGTTGACTGGAAGCCTTACTGATAACATAGTTGATTAACACAATTTTATACTGTATTCTTACAATAAAGTAAAGCAGAGAAAAGAAAATTATGTTTCAAATTTGCAAATCTCCAAAAAAATTTCCACTATGTTTATTTTTTTTTAATCCATATATAAGTAGACCCACATAGTGCAAACTCATGTTGTTCGAGGGTCAACTGTACTACTGCTACGCCCTACACCAAGTCATTGCTACACATATATTTTCACTTTCAGGCATTTTTCAATACCTTGTCATTTCTGTGTTTTAGTCCTGGTTACCAATGACATTACATTTACCACTGAAAATAAAATCTCAAGGTCAGCAACGGGACAATAAATGCTTCTTAGGTCACAAAGTTTCCTCCTGAAGAACTACCAAATAGCCAGGTTCACAGTGATCAGAAGAGAAGAGTCCTTTGGGCTACAGTTCCCTTTTTCATTCACTCACTCATTCATTCAACCAGTATTTATTACTTATTCAACAAATATTTCAATCAGTATTTACTATCTGTTTACTCATTCTATTTTCGCTAGTTTCTGAACCTGTTCTCAATAGTCAAATAGCATTGTGACAGTGGTGAAAACAAGGCAGCAGAATGGAAATCTAGACTTACTAGCCAGTCACACAGAGGCTGTGTGATGTTTGGTTTACTTTTCTATAAAATGTATATCCCATAGAGCTGCTGTTGGGTAAGTTGTGGATCTTCGGAGATTATAAAACGTCAGTAAACATTCTTAGTAAATGTTGTATGTGGTTCTCTTGTTTGGCACTAGCTGAACACGTTAATACAGACAGTGCCATCTGGAGGAAGAGAAAGATCACTGCAACCTTTCCTCAGGGCAGTCTGCATTTTATGTTCTGCTTTATGATGATGTCGGTGCCAGAAAAGCACTGAAAATAAGAGAGGAGGACCTGTATTTTTTGCCTTTTCCCTACCTGTGACTTCTACAGAAAATAAGGAAAAGGCCAAGGAAAAATATTATAATAATGACCTTTATTCTTATAGCCTGATTAGAAAGCATACTTTTTCCTAAGCAAACAGTAACACCTGAAGGACTCAATTCCTAATCTTTCACCAAATGCCAAAAATCCAAAATCCCTTTTAAAATAATACCATGTATTTGCCTAAATTTCTTAATTACAATAGTATTAGAGAAATTACCATTGGAGAGAATATTTCTCAGAAATGTGTCCTGCACCAAAAACAAGGAGACTGCTATAAATCACAGGATTATTGTGAGGACTAAACAAAATAACATATAGCATAATAAGTACTCAATACATTCTGTTGAATCAGAACCTGCCATGATTTGAAGCAGCCTTCTTGAAAATGAGGATTGGTTGATATTTAGCAGCTAAAACCCATCTCCCCAGAGTTCAATATATATTGATTATAGACTGATTAGTGTTTCTCCCAAACATTTTTTATATTCTTTGCAACACAGCATTAAAAATAAAAAATATCTTAGGAGAAAATGTGACTCTATTTATACCATTTCATAAATGACATTAAGAAAGGAATGAACACAATAAGTTAGAACCATACATTTTCACAACAGCAGCAACTTCAGACATCATATTCTCCGACCCCACATTCTACAGGTGACAAAAACTAAAGCCCACAGGGCCAAGACCCCATAGCAGCTGTCTCGGAATTATATGATATTTTTGGGACTAATTAAGTAGAACTAAAATAGCCATGTTTAGAAGATACAGCCTTTCTTCTTCTGTCAGGCCAACTAAAAATTAGACAATGGGCAAAGAGGATTCCTTATTAAATACTATCTCTAAATGTCACCCAGAACATTTATTAAACTCCATTAGATTGTGATGTGTACACCTGGAAACAAGACTTAAAAATCTTTCTCTACAAACATTTGTAACTACAACACAGAGCTATATGTTTGAAATCCAGGAAACTTGGGTGGGGGTGAGAGGAAGAGACTATGAACCGACCTTGTTCAGATTAACAGAATTCTCTTTAAGGAATAAGCTAGTTAAGGCACATTAGCTGTATTAAATTATACAGTATTTAAACAAGAAAATACCTGTTAATCTTAGGTTTACTCTGTAAATATTTGGTCATACTAGATGTGTTAAGCAATAATCATCAGAATGATTCCCAATGACAGACTTACTGGGAATTCATTAGGATACTATTTATATATCATATATATTTTTTATTAATATAAGGATATTTACAACCCATGTTACAATGGCTAATAAACATTCTCTTGGGAACATTGAATCAAGATGTGATAGTCACTGAATATGAAAAATTAAACTATATTTTAATAGGCTTTGTTTTTATAAAATTCTTGGAATTTAAAATGTGGATTAGGGAAGGATATGACACTTTTGCAAAGTTCTAGAACAACTGAATGAGAGAATCCATATAAAACAGGTTAGCAATAAGATAAATGGTTTCACAAACTGAAAACTTCCACAAGACAAATCATGATCCCATAATGACTGATTATTCACCATAAGTGGGGGTATTTCAACTTTCATTGAACCAATCAATTAAAATTTCAAAGAAATTTTAACAGTTGTAGCTTACAGCAGTTGTTTATAGAGCTCAGGCCATTCTTGACAAATTCCAAATTTGATTTTGTGAATTTTGCATTGAGGAACATCTGTTTGGATATCAGAATGTCACACATCCTTACAAAGTTGGGACTGTGGTCTCTAGCACCTTAGATACTAATGTGGTATCTTTTTTTTTTTTTTTTACAATTTATTTTATTTTAGTATCATTAACCTACAATTACATGAGCAATATTGTGATGATTAAACTACCCCCTTCATCAGGTCCCCCCCACCAACCCTATTACAGTCATTGTCCATCAGTGTAGTGAGATGAGAATCACTACTTGTCTTCTCTGAGCTGTACAGTCCTCCCCGTGCCCCCCCACCCTATATCTGCCAATCGTAATGCCCCTTTTACCCTCTTATCCCTCCCTTTCCGCCCTTCTTCCCCAGTCCCTTTCCCTTTGGTAACTATTAGTCCATTCTCGGGCTCTGTGAGTCTGCTGCTGTTTTGTTCCTTCAGTTTTTTTTCTTTGTTCTTATACTCCACATATGAGTGAGATCATTTGATACTTGTCTTTTTCGGCCTGGCTTATTTCACTGAGCATAGTACCCTCCAACTCCATCCATGTTGTTGCAAATGGTAGGATTTGTTTTTTTCTTATGGCTGAGTAATATTCCATCATGTATATGTACCACATCTTCTATCTTGAAGGAAATGTCATTAAGGCTTTGAACTACAGACCCTGTGGAGTCTGAATAAAAACCCACGCCCTATTGAAAAATGAATTTTTTAGAGTTATAGCTTGAATTTCCAGCAACACATTTTGCCCCACTCTCCCCCAGAACCCTGCCTTTCCACACCTCCAAGCCATTTGTGGCAGCTCCAGTGATCTGGGGAAAGGGCTCCAAAAGTAGGGTAGCAGCATGTAAGGCAAACAGCGGGCCAATTAAGCTTGATGAGGTCATCTTGGCACTTCCCCAAACCTTCTCCTGGGTTCTCTCACAATGCCACAGTCACGTACACTGGAGTTCAAACACTCTGAAGAAAAACCTAATGGATATAAACACCTCATATAATATTCTTTAAGGGCAAATCGCTAATGTTCTAAACAACCATATTAAATACAAATCTTTGGAACACATCCATTTATAGAAGTAACTGCCATATTCTAGTCAGTTTTTTCAACTTAAATTGGACTAACAAATTGACTTCCAGCAAAGGAAAACTGCCAGGGAGTGTGCATTCTATGAATTATTTGAGAATGAGATCGACACTCCAAGAGTTAAATGCCCTTAGTACCTCCCTCAAAATTTTACAGATAAGAACCCTAAGGCAGATGGAAGATAACAGATTTCCCCAAAGTCACAGGACTTCCCAGTTAGGTCTTCAGTTTCCTATCCAATATTCTTCCTAATACAAAATGAAAATTTTGAGACTCCTCAGAGCCCAGTATGTCTTTCAGAAAGCTACCTGTCAGAACATTTTAGTGATTAGGTCTGGCACTAAGTGCAACTGTAATTAGGCAGTGATCCTGCCTCTGTCTTAACGCTGTGTCAAACATCCAGGCAATACATCCTGCCATCCCAAACTTCCCAAGGTGTTCTACAGCTTTATGGAGTCTTTTTGCATGTTTCTGCACTGCTCATTTATATCAAGAAGCAAATGAACTGAAAAAAAAAACTGCTCCTCCTAGAAAGAATTATTTACATTCTAACAAGAAGTAACACCTTCACCTCTAACTGGAGTCCCAATGTAAGGGGTAAAAATTGGCTCTGACCTAGATGTTTCATTTTAAAAAGATAGTACTATAATAATCCTTAACCAGAAAATGTACTGTTTCTACTTTTATTCTGTATTTAGATTAAGTCAAAGTACAAAAATGTGTTTAATGAAATATTTTCAATTTATGTATAGCTGTATAGGTTAATCAAATACAGAAAACGCAATAAAATGAAAAAGGATGGGATTCAAAGGGAAGAGTGGAAATCTAAGAAAGCAATGTCCCCAGAAAAGGGTACATACTACTTTTTCATAGTTCAGGGAATCAACAAATACCACCACCTGTTTCCTTCCCTCTTCCCCAAGATCATGAACTCTTGGTTAATATACTCTCCATTGCAGCTGCCTTGAAACCTGTGATTGATCCTAAGAGGAGAGGTCATCCCGGCAACTTGCAAGACAAAACTGGCTAGGAAATATGGGAACATAAGCACAGTGTAGCAAGGAGGAATTTTAAAGGAAATGCAGAGTCACGCCAAAATGTATTAAACTTAAGCCCTTTGACAAGTAGCTCATCTTCCCTAACACAAACAAATTAGGCAACTAAATATCTCAAAAGAACCTGGGTTTGATCCTATAAACCAATGAAAATTCTGAGACATTGTGGTTATAGCAAGAAACAATGAAGGTCCGTATATGTAAATCATCTCCCCTGGCTTTATGTCCCTGCTGGAAGGAATGTGCTGTAAGTGTTATACTGAATAGCTCATCCATCTTCAAAACAGATATCTGGATTTCTGGAGGGCAACGATCGTGATGGTGATATCTCTAACACCTACAATGATTCATAACTACAAACACATCAGGCCATATTGTAAGCACTTTACTATAGTAGTTGGCTCAATCCTCATAACAATCTTGTTAAGTTCAATTACATCCCCATTTGTCACATGTTGGAACTATAGCACAGGGAGGTTAGGCAACTGCTCAAGGTCACAGAGCTATTAAGTGTCAGAGGCAGGATTCAGCCCTAGGCAATCCCTCTGTATTTCATGTACAACTTTCTATTCTCCAAGGCAAACATTGACTCCTAGCTCCAACAAACCAGCTCTTCCCTTCTCATTCTTATTTCAGTTAATGGCCTCGACCCAGTCACTCAGGGAAAAACCAGAACAGCACTTCACCTAGGGCCCAGTCAGTTCTTCCTTTGGTCCTGACGGCTGGTTCATCTCTGCATCTGCTACTCACTAACTATGGCCTTGGGTAATTGACTTGCTCTCTCCAAGCCTCAGTTTCTTATTTATAAAAGCAAGTTCCTAAGAGCACCTAAAGTTTTTGTGAATGCTAAAATTAAGTAAGATAACACAGATAAGATGTGTAGCACACTGCCTGGCAGGTTGTAGGAAGGTCAATAGCCATTAGCTATCATGATCATCACCCTGAGTCTGGCCCTTCCCCTCTAACTCTATGCCTAAACATTCTCAGGCCTGCATCTCCTCTCCCACTTGCAATACCAACAACCTGTTAATTGGTCACTCTGCCTGTTCTATTTTGCACCCAATCTAAATTCTACAATTGCTAAAAACGTCTCTTATATTCCTTAAAATCATAAATAACACCCCAATTCCTAGGGAATAAGATTCCAATTCCTTATTATCATGCTATACAATTCCCACCACCATCTAACCTTTCTAATCCCATAACACTGTACTACCACATAATTTCTCCTAGGTTTGCCCTTTCTCAACACTATTTCACTAATTTTAAAAATTATGTTGCTGCTGCTATAGGAATTCCCATTAATTCCCAATTAACTACTTTTATACATACCTCTATCTTAGGACTCAATGCACTGCATTACAGCATTATTCTTTCCAAGCTAGATTATACTTCCCTTAAGAAGGGAAACCAGGTCTTCATTTGCTAAAAAAAAAAAATTATTTGTGCCTAACACAGTGCCACAAACAGTGAGAGCTCAATAAATAAACACCAATTCACTTAATACTGACTTTAGAGAAATTTTAATATTCAAATTCCTTTAGAAAATCTTCACACAGTTAAAGCTCTGAGAAATAAAGAGGCACATTTACAAAACTTTTTTTCCATTCCACAGCAAACATTTAACTACTAAGAAAACTATTACAGAAACACCTAAAAACCTTACCAAACTTTTTTAGATTAAAAATAAAAACTTAAGCAATATAAATCTTGGATGTTATTTTTGTAGACATGATGGATTTCCACACCTCCTAAAGAAACATGAAAAACATAGCTTGGAGTCTTACCCCAAATGTGAAATGAAAGTTAAATGAAAACTAATTTATATAGCAACACCATAATGATAGTTTAAATATATGGTTTATATAAGATAAGAGAGTCTGCAAAATAAGTTTTAGAAATAGTGAACACAGATATTTACAAGCTTTAAAGACACCTTGCAAGTTTAGACAGCACTAGTTTCCTTTTATTCCTTTGTAATTCTTAAAGACACAATGAAAATTAGCTTCCCTTCTAAGGAAAAATAGGTAGTTGAGGCATTCAATTACAGACAAATGTTTTTATTGTTAAAAAATTTCACATCACGACTTCCGGGAATATGGCGACGTGAACGGACCAGCAGAAAAATTCCTCCCAACATTATATTTATTCACGAAAATACAGCAAATACAACTATCCCTAAAAGAGAGACCAGAATACACAGGAAAGTGCACAGAGTACAGCTACACCTGTGAGTACTTGGCAGCCGGTGAGGCGGACGGGATACGAAGCGGCGACCCAGTGGGACCGAGCGCTCCCCCCGCCCAGAGCTCCGGCGGCCAGACACTCCGGACAGAGGACTCGGCACCCGGCGAGGCAGGACAGAAATGCGATCCAGCGAGACCAGAGCGCCCCTCCACCCCAGCACTCCGGCGGGAGTCCCAGCAAGGTGGGTAAGGTACGGAGCCGCGAGCGGACAGAGCGCTCCTCCCCCCCAGCGCTCCAGCGGGAGGAGAGGATTCAGAGCCGGGAGGGAGTGGAAATCTGCGCGGGGAGCGCCGACACACAGCCGGCGGTGTAGCGGAGATAGGAGAGACAGAGGGCACAGGGTCCCAGCCGGGAACGTGCAAGTTGCCCGCGGCAGGCTCCGGGAAGGAAAAAGAAAGGAGAAAAAAGGGAAGAAAAGCGCGCGCTCTACCTCAGTGGTGTTAAAGAGACAGGAGCTCAGTAGAGGGGCCAGATAGCCCCACAAACTGAGCCCAGCACGCTGGGAGTCCTGGGGAGCTTTGGACCCCTTGGCTGGCGACTGGGAAAGGGTGCCCGCCATTGAGACCCCCACAGAGATCAACAGCTTACCATTCGTTCCCAACTCAGCCAGAACTATAGAGTGGCGCTGGAATAGTGGAGCAACAGCGCCACCTACAGCACTCGCGCGGAACCCACTCTCAGTGGCTTATTTTTTTTTCTCCCCTTTCTTTTCCTTTTTTTCTTTCCCTCTCTTTCAACAGCCTCCCATTCATTCTCACCCTGGCCACAGCTTTAAAGGGCCGTGTGGAGCGAAGTGGCCACGGCTCTGGATTAGTGGGGCAATAGCGCCACCTACAGCATTCACACAGAAACCACCCCCGGTGGGCGTTTTGGTGTTTTTTTTTGTTTGTTTTTTGTTTGTTTGTTTTTTGTTTTTTTTTGTTGTTGTTGTTTTTGCTGTTTTCTTTTACGTGTTGCTGCTTTTTCTTTTTCTTTCTTTTCTTTTCCTTTCTCTCTCTCTCCCTTTACTTTTTTATTATTAGTAGAAATTTTTTTTTCCTTTCTCTCCTTTCCTATCTCTCCTTGCTACCAACAACCAATTCTATAGTCATGAGAAGACAGAAGAATATGATACAGACAAAGCTTCAGACAAACACCACCCCAGAGAAAGAATCTGAAGAAATGGACATGCACAGTCTTCCAGAAAAAGAATTCAGAATAAAAGTCAAAGCCATGCTGACGGATCTACAGAAAAATGTGCAAGAACTGAGGGAGGAGGTGAGGGAAGTGAGGAAAGACAATACAGAAATGAGACAAGCCATCGACGGGCTCAACAGCAGATTGAATCAGGTTCAAGACACGATCAAGGAATTACAAGACAGGGACCAGGAATACAAAGAAGCGGAGGCAGAGAGAGATAAAAGGATCTCTAAGAATGAAAGAATATTAAGAGAACTGTGTGACCAATTGAAACAGAGCAATATTCGCATTATAGGAGTACCAGAGGAAGAAGAGAGAGAAAAAGGGATAGAAAGTGTCTTTGAAGAAATAATTGCTGAAAACTTCCCCACGCTGGGGAAGGAAATAGTCTCACAGTCCACGGAAGCCCACAGATCTACCAACACAAGGGACCCAAAGAAGACAACACCAAGACACATAATAATCAAGATGGCAAAGATCAAAGACAAGGACAGAGTATTAAAGGCAGCTAGAGAGAGAAAAAAGATCACCTACAAAGGAAAACCCATCAGACTGTCATCACACTTCTCCACAGAAACCTTACAGGCCAGAAGAGAATGGCATGATATATTTAACGTAATGAAACAGAGGGGCTTCGAACCAAGAATATTGTATCCAGCACGATTATCATTTAAATATGACGGAGGGATTAAACAATTTCAAGACAAAAGAAAGTTGAGAGAGTTTGCCTCCCATAAACCACCACTACAGGATATCTTAAACGGACTGCTCTAGAGGGAAACACCCCTAAGGCTAAAAAGATGTCACCAGAGAAAATAAAAGCATAGCAAAGAAAGCAGACCATCCAAATACCAACTAAAGGCAAAGAATAAAACACCTAATATATAAAGAAAGGAGGAGGACGAATAGGAAGGAAGAGATAAAGAAACATCAGACGGCATTCACAATAACTTAACAAGAAAGTTAAGTTAGATTCTCAGATAGTAAAGAAGCAACCCTTGAACCTTTGGTAACCACGAATCTAAAGCCTGCAATGGCAATAAGTACATATCTATCAATAATCACCCTAAATGTAAATGGACTGAATGCACCAATCAAAAGACACAGAGTAACAGAGTGGATAAAAAAGCAAGACCCATCTATATGCTGCTTACAAGAGACTCACCTCAAACCCAAAGATATACACAGACTAAAAGTGAAGGGATGGAAAAAAATATTTCAAGCAAACAACAAAGAGAAAAAAGCAGGTGTTGCAGTACTTGTATCAGATAAAATAGACTTCAAAACGAAGAAAGTAGCAAGAGATAAAGACGGACATTACATAATGATGAAGGGGTCAGTCCAACAAGAAGATATAACCATTATAAATATATATGCACCCAACACAGGAGCATCAGCATATGTGAAACAAATACTAAGAGAAGTGAAGGAGGAAATAGACAGCAATGCAATTATTCTAGGAGATTTTAACACGCCACTCACTCCAAAGGACAGATCAACCAGGCAGAGGATAAGTAAAGACACAGAGGCACTGAACAACACACTAGAACAGATGGACCTAACAGATATCTACAGAACTCTGCACCCAAAAACAGCAGGATACACATTCTTCTCAAGTGCACATGGAACAATTTCCAGAATAGACCACATTCTAGGCCACAAAAAGAACCTCAGTAAATTAAAAAATATTGAAATCCTACCAACCAACTTCTCATATCACAAAGGTATAAAACTAGAGATAAATTTTAGAAAGAAAACAAAAAGGCTCACAAATACATGGAGACTTAACAACATTCTCCTAATGAATCAATGGGTTAACGACCAAATCAAAACAGAAATCAAAGAATATATGGAGACTAATGACAACAACAACACAAAGCCACAACTTCTGTGGGACTGAGCGAAGGCAGTCTTAAGAGGAAAGTACATTGCAATCCAGACCCATTTAAAGAAGGAAGAACATTCCCAAATGGACAGTCTACGGACACAATTATTGAAATTGGAAAAAGAAGAACAAATGAGGCCCAAAGTCACCAGAAAGAGAGACATAATAAAGATCAGAGAAGAAATAAATAAAATTGAGAAGAATAAAACAATAGAAAAAATCAATGAAACCAAAAGCTGGTTCTTTGAAAAAATAAACAAAATAGATAAACCCCTAGCCAGACTCATTAAGAGAAAAAGAGAATCTACACACATAAACAGAATCACAAATGAGAAAGGAAAAATAACGACGGACCCCACAGAAATACAAAGAATTATAAGAGAATATTACGAGCATCTATATGCCAACAAGCTGCAAAACCTAGAAGAAATGGACAACTTCTTACAAAAATACAGCCTTCCAAGACTCACCAAGCAGGAAACAGAAAAACTAAACAGACCAACCACCAGCAACGAAATTGAATCGGTAATCAAAAAACTACCCAAGAACAAAAGCCCTGGACCTGATGGATTCACCTCTGAATTCTACCAGACATATAGAGAAGAAATAACACCCATTCTCCTTAAAGTTTTCCAAAAAATAGAAGAGGAGGGAATACTTCCAAACTCTTTCTATGAAGCCAGCATCACTCTAATACCAAAACCGGGCAAAGACCTCACTAAAAAAGAAAATTACAGACCAATATCCCTGATGAACGTAGATGCAAAAATACTCAACAAAATATTAGAAAACCAAATTCAAAAATACATCAAGAAGATCATACACCATGATCAAGTGGGATTCATCCCAGGGATGCAAGGATGGTACAACATTCGAAAATCCATCAACATCATCCATCACATCAATAAAAAGAAGAACAAAAACCACATGATCATCTCCATAGATGCTGAAAAAGCATTTGACAAAATTCAGCATCCATTTTTGATTAAAACTCTCAACAGAATGGGTATAGATGGCAAGTACCTCAACATCATAAAGGCTATATATGACAAACCCACAGCTAACATCATACTTAACAGCGAGAAGCTGAAAGCTTTTCATCTAAGATCGGGAACAGGACACGGGTGCCCACTCTCTCCACTGTTATTCAACATAGTACTGGAGGTCCTAGCCACGGCAATCAGACAAAACAAAGACATACAAGGCATCCAGATTGGTAAAGAAGAAGTCAAATTGTCACTATTTGCAGATGATATGATACTGTACATAAAAAAGCCTAAAGACTCCACTCCAAAACTACTAGAACTAATATCTGAATTCAGCAAAGTTGCAGGATATAAAATTAACACACAGAAATCTGTTGCTTTCCTATACACTAATGATGAGCTAACAGAAAGAGAAATCAGAAAACAATTCCATTCACAATTGCACCTAAAAGAATAAAATACCTAGGAATAGACCCAATGAAAGAAGTGAAAAACCTGTACTCTTAAAACTACAAGACACTCCTAGGAGAAATTAAGGAAGACACTAACAAATGTAAATGCATCCCATGCTCTTGGCTAGGAAGAATAAATATTGTCAAAATGGCTATACTACCTAAAGCAATCTACAGATTCAACGCAATCCCTGTCAAACTACCAACAGCTTTCTTCAATGAACTGGAACAAATAATTCTAAAATTCATATGGAACCAGAAAAGACCCCGAATAGCCAAACCAATCCTGAGAAGGAGGAATCAAACAGGGGGAATTACGCTCCCTGACTTCAAGCTCTACTACAAAGCCACAGTAATCAAGACAGTTTGGTACTGACACAAAAACAGACCCACAGACCAGTGGAACAGAATAGAAAATCCAAACATTAACCCAAACACCTACAGTCAATTAATATTTGATAAAGGAGCCCTGGATATACAATGGGGAGATGACAGCCTCTTTAGCAGCTGGTGTTGGAAAAACTGGACAGCTACATGTAAGAGAATGAAACTGGACTACTGTCTAACCCCATACACAAAGGTAAACTCAAAGTGGATCAAAGACCTGAATGTAAATCATGAAACCATAAAACTCTTAGAAAAAAACACAGGCAAAAATCTCTTGGACATAAATATGAGTGACTTCTTCATGAACATATCCCCCCGGGCAAGGGAAACAAAAGCAAAAATGAACAAATGGGACTATATCAAGTTGAAAAGCTTCTGTACAGCAAAGGACACCATTAGTAGAACAAAAAGACATCCTACAATATGGGAAAATATATTCATAAATGATGTATCTGATAAGGAGTTGACATCCAAAATATACAAAGAACTCACACACCTTAACAAACAAAAAGCAAATAACCCAATTAAGAAATGGGCACAGGACATGAATAGACACTTCTCTAGAGAAGAAATTCAGATGGCCAACAGGCACATGAAAAAATGCTCCACATCGCTGATCATCAGAGAAATGCAGATTAAAACCACAATGAGATATCACCTCACACCAGTGAGGATGGCCAACATCCAAAACACAAACAACAACAAATGTTGGCGAGGATGTGGAGAGAGGGGAACCCTCCTACATTGCTGGTGGGAATGCAAATTAGTTCAACCATTGTGGAAAGCAGTATGGAGGTTCCTCAAAAAACTCAAAATAGAAATACCATTTGACCCAGGAATCCCACTCCTAGGAATTTACCCCAAGAATGCAGCAGCCCAGTTTGAGAAAGACACATGCACCCCTATGTTTATTGCAGCACTATTTACAATAGCCAAGAAATGGAAGCAACCTAAGTGCCCATCAGTAGATGAATGGATTAAGAAGATGTGGTACATATACACAATGGAATATTACGCAGCCATAAGAAAAAACAAATCCTACCATTTGCAACAACATGGATGTAGCTGGAGGGTATTATGCTCAGTGAAATAAGCCAGGCCGAAAAAGACAAGTACCAAAAGATCTCACTCATATGTGGAGTATAACAACAAAGAAAAAAAAAATGAAGGCACAAAACAGAAGCAGACTCACAGAACCAAAGAATGGACTAACAGTTACCAAAGGGAAAGGGACTGGGGAGGTGGGTGGGAAGGGAGGGATAAGAGGGTAAAAGGGGCATTACGATTGGCAGACATAGGGTGGGGGGGCACGGGGAGGACTGTACAGCTCAGAGAAGACAAGTAGTGATTCTCATCTCACTACGCTGATGGACAGTGACTGTAATAGGGTTGGTGGGGGGGGACCTGATGAAGGGGGTAGTTTAATCATCACAATATTGCTCATGTAATTGGAGGTTAATGATACTAAAATAAAATAAATTGTAAAAAAAAAAATTTCACATCAAGAAATTTAACAGCAAGATCAAACTGAGATCCAGTTGTTTACTCTATTGCTCCATAACCATCCATGAGGATGGATAGAGAGTAGGAGAGAAGGGCATGGGGACTGGGAATGTTAAAGAACAGAAACAAAAAAAGGAATATATATTAAACACTTCTGGAGCAAATTCATTTCAAATGCAAACTACACTTAATATTGTTTCTAGCTCATTGGGTACCAATCACAATTTACTTGACATCACTGTTGTCTAAATGTAGGTAGGTGTAAAGAAAATGGGTTAAAGTTATAAATGAATTACACTAGAAACAAAGTGCTGTTTTGCCTCAAACTCTCTTTAGGATCTCAGGCAAAGTGCTTAACCTTTCTGAGCCTTATTTTTCTTAACATATTAAAAAAAAACTAGATGATCTCTAAATATCTTTAAGGCTGTAAACATTTTATGACAGTACAGCATTCAGAAAATAGTAATATAGTGATAGTAAGCATCAAGATTAACTGAAGATTAAAGTGACACATTGTTTCCTTAAATTGTGCATAATCACGTTTTGTCAAAACTACTTTACTGTAATTCTGTATTTTCAAAAATAAGGTGTAGAGAAAATAAATATATTTCAGTAATGTGGAATGCATGATTTTAGAAATACTCTCCAAAATATTTAAATAAGACTAACAGAGAAAAAGTCTTCAAGGATAATTATCAGTATTACAGTCTTTGGAAACATCATTAAGAGGAAATCCAGAAAATGACAAAGGATATTAATCTTTAATGAACTCTAAGACATAATGCATTAAAAGTCCAATAACATCTGGATAGCAAATATTAAAAAGTAGTATAAGAGCAAGCTGATGAACTTCCGGGAAGATGGCGGCGTAAGCAGGGCGGCAGAAATCTCCTCCCAACACTATATTTATCTATGAAAATACAGCAAATACAACTATTCCTAAAAGAGAGACCAGAACACACAGGAAAGCGCACAGCATGCAGCTACACCTGAGAGTACTCGGCACCCAGAGAGGCGGAGCTATAAAGGGCCCTGCAGAGGGGCACAGCCATGGCTCTGGAATAGTGGAGCAACAACGGCACCTACAGCATCCCACAGAATCCACTCCCGGTGGACGTTTTCTTTGTTTGCTTTTTGTTTTTTGTTTTTTCTTCTTTCTTTTTTCTTTTCTTTCTTTTCTTTTCTCTCTTTTTCTTTCTTTCTTTCTTTCTTTTTTTTCTCCTTTTTAAAGTCATAAAGAGCCCAGCTGACATACATGGCAACTACCAGCAACCACATCTATAGCCATGAAAAGACAGAGGAATATGGTCCAGACTAAAATCAACCACCAGACAACCCCAGAGAGGGAGCCTGAATGGATGGACATGCACAGTCTTCCTGAAAAGGAATTCAGAATAAAAGTCATAACCATGCTGATGGATCTACAGAGAAATATGCAAGAGCTGACAGAGGAAGTGAGGGAAGTGAGGAAAGAATATGCAGAAATGAGACAAGCCATCGACGGGCTTAACAGCAGACTGGATGAGGTGTAAGAGACTGTTAATGGAATACAAATCAGAGAACAGGAATACAGAGAAGCTGAGGCAGAGAGAGATAAAACGATCTCTAGGAATGACAGAAGATTAAGAGAACTGTGTGACCACTCCAAACAGAACAATATTCGCATTATAGAAGTGCAAGAGGAAGAAGAGAGAGAAAAAGGAATAGAAAATGTCTTTGAAGAAATAATTGCTGAAAATTTTCCCACGCTGGGGAAGGAAATAGTCTTGCAGTCCACGGAAGCCTACAGATCTCCCAACACAAGGGACCCAAGGAAGACAACACCAAGACACATAATAATTAAAATGGCAAAGATCAAAGATAAGGAAAGAGTATTAAAGGCAGGTAGAGAGAGAAAAAAGATCACCTACAAAGGAAAACCCATCAGACTATCATCAGACTTCTCAACAGAAACCTTACAGGCCAGAAGAGAATGGCATGATATATTAAACGTAATGAAACAGAAGGGCCTCGAACCAAGAATATTGTATCCATACGATTATCACTTAAATATGACGGAGGGATTAAACAATTTCCAGACAAACAAAAGTTGAGAGAGTTTGCCTCTCATAAACCACCACTACAGGATATCTTAAATGGACTGCTCTAGAAGGAAGCACCCTAAGGCTAAAAAGATGTCACCAGAGAAAATAAAATCATAGCAAAGAAAGCGGACCATACAAATACTAACTAAAAGCAAAGAATAAAACACCTAATATGTAAAGAATGGAGGAGGAAGAATAAGAAGGGAGAGATAAAGAAACATCAGACGGTGTTCACAATAACTTAACAAGAAAGTTAAGTCAGATTCTTAGATAGTAAGGAAGCAACCCTTGAACCTTTGGAACCACGAATATAAACCCAGCAATGGCAATAAGTACATATTTATCAATAATCACCCTAAATGTAAATGGACTGAATGCACCAATCAAAAGACACAGAGTAATAGAATGGATAAAAGAGCAAGACCCATCTATATGCTGCTTACAAGAGACTCACCTCAAACCCAAAGATATACACAGACTAAAAGTGAAGGGATGGAAAAAGATATTTCAGGCAAACAAAAAAAAGAAAAAAGCAGGTGTTGCAGTACTTGTATCAGACAAAATAGACTTCAAAATGAAGAAAGTAGCAAGAGATAAAGAAGTACATTACAAAATGATAAAGGGGTCAGTCCCACAAGAGGATATAACCATTATAAATATAGATGCACCCAACACAGGAGCGCCAGCATATGTGAAACAAATACTAACAGAATTAAAGGAGGAAATAGACAGCAATGCATTCATTTTAGGAGACTTCAACACACCACTCACTCCAAAGGACAGATCAACCAGACAGAGAATAAGAATAAGTAAAGACACAGAGGCACTGAACAACACACTAGAACTGATAGACCTAACAGATATCTACAGAACTCTGCACCCAAAAGCAGCAGGATACACATTCTTCTAAGGTGCACATGGAACATTTTCCAGAAGAGACCACATATTAGGCCACAAAAACAGCCTGAGCAAATTCAAAAAGATTGAAATCCTACCAACCAACTTCTCAGATCACAAAGGTATAAAACTAGAATTAAATTTTAGAAAGAAATCAAAAAGGTTGACAAATACATGGAGACGTAACAACATTCTCCTAATTAATCAAGGGGTTAACGACCAAATTAAAACAGAAATCAAAGAATATATGGAGACTACTGACAACAACAACACAAAGCCACAACTTCTGTGGGACGCAGCAAAGGCAGTTCTAAGAGGAAAGTACACTGCAATCCAGTCCTATTTAAGGAAGGAAGAACCTTCCCAAATGAAGAGCCTAAAGACACAATTGCTGAAATTGGAAAAAGAAGAACAAATGAGGCCCAAAGTCACCAGAAGGAGAGACGTAATAAAGATCAGAGAAGAAATAAATAAAATTGAGAAGAATAAAACAATAGAAAAAATCAATGAAACCAAGAGCTGGCTCTTTGAAAAAATAAACAAAACAGATAAACTCCTAGCCAGACTCATTAAGAGAAAAAGAGAATCTACACACATAAACAGAATCAGAAATGAGAAAGAAAAAATAACGATGGACACCACAGAAATACAAAGAATTATAAGAGAATATTATGAGAATTAATAAGCTAACAAGCTGGAAAACCTAGAAGAAATGGACAACTTCTTAGAAAAATACAACCTTCCAAGACTCACCAAGCAAGAAACAGAAAAACTAAACAGACCAATCACCAGCAATGAAATTGAAGTGGTAATCAAAAAACTACCCAAGAACAAAACCCCCAGACCAGATGGATTCACTTCTGAATTCTACCAGACATACAGAGAAGAAATAACACCCATTCTCCTTAAAGTTTTCCAAAAAATAGAAGAGGAGGGAATACTTCCAAACTCATTCTATGAAGCCAGCATCACTCTAATACCAAAACCAGGCAAAGACCTCACCAAAAAGAAAATTATAGACCAATATCCCTCATGAATGTAGATGCAAAAATACTCAACAAAATATTAGAAAACCGAATTCAAAAATACATCAAGAGGATCATACACCATGATCAAGTGGGATTCATCCCAGGGATGCAAGGATGGTACCACATTCGAAAATCCATCAACATCACCCACCACATCAACAAAAAGAAGAATAAAAACCACATTATCATCTCCATAGATGCTGAAAAAGCATTTGACAAAATTCAACATCCATTCATGATAAAAACTCTCAATAAAATGGGTATAGTGGGCAAATACGTCAACATCATAAAGGCTATATATGACAAACCCACAGCTAACATCATACTTAACAGCGAGAAGCTGAAAGCTTTTCATCTAAGATCAGGAACAAGACAGGGATGCTCACTCTCCCCACTGTTATTCAACACAGTACTGGAGGTCCTGGCCATGGCAATCAGACAAAGCAAAGACATACAAGGCATCCAGATTGGTAAGGAAGAAGTCAAATTGTCACTATTTGCAGAGGACAGGATACTGTACATAAAAAACCCTAAAGGCTCTACTCCAAAACTACTAGACCTAATATCTGAATTCAGCAAAGTTGCAGCATACAAAATTAACACACAGAAATCTGTTGCTTTCCTATACACTAACGATGAACTAACATAAAGAGAAATCAGGAAAACAATTCCATTCACAATTGCATCAAAAAGAATAAAATACCTAGGAATAAAGCTAACGAAGGAAGTGAAAGACCTGTACTCTGAAAACTACAAGACAGTCCTAAGAGAAATTAAAGAGGACACTAACAAATGGAAATGCATCCCATGCGCTTGGCTAGGAAGAATAAACATTGTCAAAATGGCTATACTACCTAAAGCAATCAACAGATTCAATGCAATCCCTATCAAACTACCAATAGCTTTCTTCAATGAACTGGAACAAATAATTCTAAAATTCATATGGAACCACAAAAGACCCGAATAGCCAAAGCAATCCTGAGAAGGAGGAATCAAACAGGGGGAATTACGCTCCCTGACTTCAAGCTCTACTACAAAGCCACAGTAATCAAGATAATTTGGTATGGGCACAAAACCAACCCACAGACCAGTGGAACAGAATAGAAACTCCAAATATTAACCCAAACACCTACAGTCAATTAATATTTGATAAAGGAGCCTTGGATATACAATGGGGAGAGGACAGCCTCTTCAGCAGCTGGTGTTGGAAAAACTGGACAGCTACATGTAAGAGAATGAAACTGGACTACTGTCTAGCCCCATACACAAAGGTAAACTCAAGGTGGATCAAAGACCTGAATGTAAGTCATGAAACCATAAAACTCTTAGAAAAAAACATAGGCAAAAATCTCTTGGACATAAACATGAGCGACTTCTTCATGAACATATCTCCCCGGGCAAGGGAAACAAAAGCAAAAATGAACAAGTGAGACTATATCAAGCTGAAAAGCTTCTGTACAGCAAAGGACACCATCAGCAGAACAAAAAGACATCCTACAGTATGGGAGAATATATTCATAAATGACATATCTGATAAGGGGTGGACATTCAAAATATATAAAGGGCTCATGCAGCTCAACAAACAAAAAGCAAATAATCCAATTAAGAAATGGGCAGAGGACATGAATAGACACTTCTCTAAAGAAGAAATTCAGATGGCCAACAGGCACATGAAAAGATGCTCCACATCGCTAATCATCAGAGAAATGCAGATTAAAACCGCAATGAGATATCACCTCACACCAGTGAGGATGGCCAACATCCAACACACAAACAACAACAAATGTTGGCGAGGATGTGGAGAAAAGGGAACCCTCCTACACTGCTGGTGAGAATGCATATTAGTTCAACCATTGTGGAAAGCAGTATGGAGGTTCCTCAAAAAACTCAAAATAGAAATACCATTTGACCCAGGAATTCCACTCCTAGGAATTTACCCTAAGAATGCAGCAGCCCAGTTTGAAAAAGACATATGTACCCCATGCTTATTGCAGCACTATTTACAATAGCCAAGAAATGGAAGCAACCTAAGTGTCCATCAGTAGATGTATGGATAAAGAAGATGTGGTACCTATACACAATGGAATATTATTCAGCCATAAGAAGAAAACAAGTCCTACCATTTGCAACAACATGGATGGAGCCAGAGGGTATTATGCTCAGTGAAATAAGCACTTCAGGGATGTTGTAAGGGTAAAGTGAAATAATAAATGGGAATGTACTCTCTAAGATGTGAGGTGCTTACAAAGATTATTTAATATATTTTTGGCAAAGTGAGCATGAGGTTAGCTTAATATGACTTGTTCTTAAATTCTGAGTCTTAGTAACTACCAGTGCTTTCTTTTTTCTAATCACAAATCATGAAGTATCTGCTTGGCAATCTGGTCTATAATTTTTCTAGGAATCAGTCGGTGTCAAGATATTCAATGTATAGTTTCTGGGCTTCACCTCCCCCACACCTTGTTAAAATTTAAGACATGCAATTCCTCAGATTTCTGACAAAAATTTATCCTCTCTACTTTTTAAAGATGAGTGGCAGTAGCTGTATAAACACATCTAAGTGTGAGTAGTACTCTACTTTATCATTCGTCTATTTCTTCCATTCATTTAAAGTGGCTAGAAGCTCTTTTACTTCCTTATACTTTTTGAATTTGAATTTCAAAGAATAACACTTGAATGCAAAAAAATTACTAACCTTTTGGAAAGCTGATTCCTTTCTTAAGATGAACACATTTTAAGCATTACTCTTTAGGATTATTAGATAAGACTTTGTTTTGCTTTTTTTCTTCCCAGCAGTTAGACCTGGAAAGCATTCAAAATTTCCAAACGTATCAAGTCTCTGTCAATTACTGTAAAGCAAGGACAGGAAAATCGAGAGACACAAGGATAAACACTGATAAGAAGCAATAGTAAAACAAGGTAGTGTCAAAGAGAATATAGTGCTCCCACTGACTCCAAGATCAGTTTATAATTAGTTATTAATCTGACAGATTTGTATATACTTTCAGAATATATTTAGGTTGAAAATCTGTTTTAAAATACTAGCTTATTACCTGGATTCTTAATATAAGGGGCAGACCTTAAATTCTGGGAGCCTGATATATTTTTGGTACAAGTCTTACAGGTCAAATTTTGTTGCTCCAAATACTGCATAATTTGATGAAAAACATCTCCATTTAACATATGATGACCCACTTATTTCAAGCCATCTTTAATGACACAGAAGAATTAGGATAATCCCTGTATATTACTGACTTACTAGTAAATATTAAAAATATAGGTCATTTCCACTGTAATATCACAAGAGACCAAGTAAAGACACATTTGATAAGATTTCCAAGGCTTAAAAAAATTCTTGAACTTAAGCAGGCATATAAACTTAATTCAGAAAAAAATTAATTGGATTAAGGTGTTCAAGTTAAATACAGCAACAAACTAAAAAGGTACTCTGAATCCTGGATGATATGGATTGCTCTACAACTGAAACTAACAAACAGATGCTCTGGGTGGGAGCAAATAAAAAGAAAACTATACATTTAGTGAAAAGAATGATTAAGTTGTTCCAAAACCTCTGTTAAGAGTCAAAATAATGTATAAAGTGCCTTCAATACATATCGCTAGAATCTACTACTACTAATCTCCACTTTCATGTCTAATTTTATTATCTTCTAACCAACTCCTAGCTTTCTTCCCTCCAAACTGCTCCTCCCCACCAGAGTGCTTATTTTAGTACATGTCTATTCCATATTTTTACTTGTTCAGGACAAAAATTTTGGTGTCCTTTAAGCTTTCTGTTGACTCTACCCTCAGTTTATTCAGAAATCAAGCACTCCACCTTTTTCCACTCTGCTGCAAGTTACATCATCTCTGGCCTGGATTATGGCAAAGTCCCCAAATGTTATCCATGCTCTTGCTTCTGCCCAATCATTCCCCCTAACCCAAAGTCTATTCCCATCCAGCCTTTTAAAAGGCAAGTTTGATTATATCTCTTCTCTAGTCAAAGGGATGAGTCTCCTTACCCAGAATGGAAGCCCAAGTCCTTAAAAAGGCCTGTAAGGCCTTACACATTCTTACTTCCTGTTCCCACTCACCGCTCTGACTTCGTTCCTACTACTCTTACTTTGCTCACTCCACCACAGCCAAATGAGCCTCTCAGCTGTCCTCAAACATGCCCAGTACACTCCTGCCTCAAAGCTTTCACAACTGCCTTTCCCTCTCTGCTTAAACACTTTTCCTCCACAGAGGTGCATAGATTACTTCCTTCGGGTCTTGGGCTCAAATGTCATTTTCTTCTGGAAATCTTTTCTGGCTACCTCTAGTTAAAACTGCAACCCTATCCCAGATCCCTATCCTCCTTTTTCCTTGTTTTTTCTTTACAATCCTTAATGTCATCTGACATAGCACATATTTTATTTGTTCATTATCTGAGATCTCCCACGAGAATGTAAGCTCTGTAAAGGAGGGGAGATTTATGTTTAGAAAACGGTCTGGCACACAGAGGTCCTCACTAAACGTTTACTAAATTTATATATAATTTTATCGTTTACAAATTGCTTTCATGGAAATTCAAGTATATAGTAACTCTTCTTTCACCTCCTCTTCTCCAAATTCTCCAATCTTTGTACTAACAATATGGATGACCGCAAAGAGCTATCAGAAAAAAAAGTTGCTAGCTACTTGCAAACCTCTGTAAAACAGAAACTTTCATATTAATTAACTACTTCTATAAAATGAAAGCTCAGAGTCAACATCTTTATTAGCATAAGGTTTCTGGGTGTGGAAGTTTAAAGTAACAGCCGAATAACCAAGAATCATCAGAAAGAAAAGCCCAATTCAGTCTGCCCTATCAATCTGTTAAACAAACCCTAGGGAAAAGGTGAGCTGAATTCAACATTCAAGCAAACTTTGGTCCGAATTTAACACCAATGTATTCAACACAACATTCGACTGCCTTAAAATTTTCTATCTGCTTAAAACAAACCTCACCAACTACCAAGAGCCGTCGCTGGGTGTGTATGATTTGCTGAGCAAATCGGCTATGTTTTGTTTTGTTTAACCCTTAAGAATCAGGTCTAGGGAGCGTTCTTAACGCCCCAGAGCTTAGTCCCTCCACCATTAAACGACGTGTTGGCCTCCACACTGAGGTGCCGGGGTCTTCTGGGTTATTTCCCATACAACGGAATCCCACCAGAGGCAAAGGGGCACCTCAGTCAAGGTTCCAAGGATGCCCAGGACAGACAGCAGGTATCTCTGAGGATCCGCAGGAGAGTCTCTCGCCTGGGCAAAGGGTGTCAGAGACAGGGGCAAAGCAGCAGACCAAGGCGCACGGGGCAGATGACTGGTAGGCGAGCACCGCGGGACAAGAGCGCAAGGAGCGACCGCAGCGGTGGTGGCGACGACACTGTCAACTGCCGTCGTAAACCTGCCAGTCTGGGCCAGGTCGGAGCCGGGGGAGTGCCGCAGCACAGGTAATAAATACAACCAAGACAGCCGCAAATCGTGGCCAGCCTACTCGTCCACCGACGCACTCGTGTTCCGGGAAATAAAGTTGGTGGCCGGCGGCCGCACGGCCCCGCAGAGGTCCGGAGGGGCCGAGCGGAGCTCCAGTCCGCGGCTCAGCTGCTGTCAAAGGCTGCCCGGGAGCAGCGAGGACACCACCCCGGAGCCCCATGAACCCCGGCCGGGCGTCGGGCCGAGTCCCCCGCGCCCCTCAGCTCTGGCTGCCACCCCCTCAATCCCCTCTCCTTCCCTCCAGTCCACCGACCCCAAGTCCTCTGCCGGCAGCGTCGGCGCCCGGCTGCCGCCCTTACCTGTTCCGTGGCCGCCGCGCGCTTCCCCTCACTGGGAGAATCCAGAGTCGTCGCTCCTGCAGCTGCCGCCGCTGCAGCAGCGAACTCTCAACCCCCGCCCCCTCAGGTAACCCAGGAAACCGGGAACACCACCCACTCTCACCCTCGGCCAGACCAAGACCCCCTCGTCTGCGCGTGCGCGCTTGCCCCGCCTCGCGCATCCCGGGCCCCGCCCCTCACTGGTTGGGCAGCGCCGGCGTCGCAGACATGACGCGAGAGCCCCCGAACCAATGAAGGGAGGAGGCCAGCTGCGCCGTCGCGCGGGGGGCGTGGGCTTCCCCCCTGAGCCAAGAAGGTTGTCCCACGACTTCCCCCTCCCAGAGCTGCGCGAGGCCGGTGGTGCCAGACGCCGGAGAGAGTGCGCTTCTGTTGAAAAGCATCAACACGCGCAGTCCCCGCTTCCACCTTTTAACAGACTGTCATTCTCTCCCTCTTGTGTGGGTCCAGAAGATGCGGGTAGAAGAAATGTGGGAAGGGGTCGGGAGACGGGGGAAGCGTTACCCATGCGGAGCCCTAACTTTCCTCTTGGGCCTGGAAATAGCCATTTTGCAAAGGTTATTGTAAGCTTCTTTGAAGAAACTGGGAAGTTTACAAAGCCTCTGTAGAATTAATTCAGCGCAAAGGTGTATTTTTCAACTTAGCCCTCTTCAAACACATTGTATACTGCGTGCTGTCAACGTTATGTGCCTTAAAAATAGTGCCTCCAAAGGGTGGGAGCCGCAGGTTAAATACAAGGATGTTGCCTGCATCAGTGACCCCCGGGCCCAGCACACGGCTGGCAGGCTGCTGTCGCCGGCAGTTTGGCCTTTTAGAGGACACCCTTCATCACCAGATCACTGTGACAGGCCTTGCGGTGGAATGTCAGAGATACTGGGAAAGAGCCTAAACCTTGAGGTCTGAGGGACCGGGGTCTACCTAACAATACAAACTAAAAGCCGATGGTTTACAAATCGACGGGAATTACTTTAGAGTCAACCGTTTCAGTAATTTTAGCACAGTAATCAAGAAATAGAAATAATTCAGGATATTACCTCCTAAGGCTATATATCAAGTGCAACTTTTAATACCTCAAACTCCCATCTGACCCAATGACAAGGTAAGTTGTTGCCCAGTGATGTGGTTTGAAGAGGCTGTCAGGGAAAATTTGCCCTTTAAAATATTTCCCCACCGACGTCTGAAGTTCAGCCGTTGGCAGTTCATACCTCTGGGCAGAGGTTACCCACTTCCTCTGGCAAGCTTAAAAATGCAAATACTCCAGAGATTGGCAACAGACAGGAAGTCCCTAACAAGTTAGTGAAAGATGTCTCAGCGAAATCATCACTCATTTGACACATATATAATGAGCACCTGTTATGTGCTAGGTACTGTGCTGGGTGGTGGAGATACTTTGGTGAATTTCCCTGAATTCAAAGAGGAAGAGGAAACCAAACTTGATCTGTTTCACAGTTTAGCTTAGGACTGAAACTGCTCTCATTTACACATCAACTTTGACACATTACTCTGAAAACCACCTCTATTTTTTTTTAATGGACAAAAGAAGTTACAGCAATGTTAAATAACAAGTCAGTTTCTGTTCTTCTGACTGAAATATGTGATCATGATCTTGTTAAAGCCAAACAGATTGAAACAGACTTTCTGTGACAATGGTGCACAATTAACCCTCAAATTATTATTTTTTAAAGGCACAAAGTAAAGTCCTTTCTCTTTATATCTGAGTTATAAAGTATTTTAACCAAGCTACCACAGTTTTGACTTTAAGAGCCTCAAGAGTTTCTTAGAACATAGATATTCCATATACATATATACATAGATAAAAGTTAAAAGATGTCAAATGAACAGAAAACAAGTGTAATCAAGCACATGCAATAGAAGAAAGAGTAGAGAAAAAGTAATAGATGTATAGAAGGAAGCCCTACTTATCAATATCATACACTGGAAAATTTTGTAAGTGGGAAATTATCCACATAGTGGACTCTGAGAGACAATGTCTTTAAGAAGGTTAATAAGGTTAAATGAGGTCATAAGGGTGGGGTTCTCATCCAATAGTACTGGTGTCCTCATAAGGGAAAAGATACACATGCACAGAGGAAACAAGAAGGCGGCTGTCTTCAAGGCAAGAATAGAGGCTTCACCAGAAACCAACCCTGCTGGTACCTTGATCTTGGATTTCCAGCCTCCAGAACTATGAGAAAATTAATTTCTGTTGTTTAAGCCACCCAGTCTACCGTGTTTTATTATGGCAACACTAGCAACCTAATACACTGCCCAAAATAATTTTCTTAAAGAATACGTGGATTCTCTGTCACTTGGGATCTGGTGCTGGGAGTGGGCATGATGTGATGCTAAACATCATCTCTTTCGTTGCACCTATCAGCAGCTAACATTCTACATAATTTACCTGTTTGTTATGTTTATTTTTATTGTCTCCCACATTTAGGCTAAAAGCACCATGAAGGCTTAGTCTATTTGTTCTGTTTAGGATATATCCCAAGTGCCAGAACAATACCTGGCACTTAGCAAGCACTCAGTAAATATTTATTGAATGAATGTTTGAAAAAATTTTGTTTAAATTCAAATAAATATCCAAATAGTAAGTAATTTTAATTACATAATTTTAGGTGAAGTTTGATGGCTTTAATGCCCTCTGAATTGCACTGTAGCAAAAATGGATTTATGAAGAAGTGGTAGAGGGAATGTAGGGCTGTCATCTCAAAAAGAATATGGTCAAAATCACACAGAAAGCCTGCATTTGACTACAGACCAAGTAATTGCTATTTTAATGCATTATAGATGTATAAATTTAGTTTTGGAGTGCTTTACTTTATTAGGATGTATATGAATCTTTTAAAAATGTCTTTTTTAATAGGTACCTTGAAACCTTGTGGAAGAGGGTAATTCATAGATAATGTCTCCATTAAGTTGTTAGCAACGTCTACTTCTTGCAAAATTGATCACATTAGGTTTTAATAAGATTCTTTTATGTAACTCTCTCTATTAAATCACTGACAATTTTAAATCTCCAGAAGTATGTACATTTTACTTGACAAAATCTTAGGTCATTGGATTCAAAGATTTGTAAACATCAAAAAATATTTTGGGAGATGATCTTTTTAACCAGCTAAAAGTGTTAAAACAACCCACATTTCCCTTCTTTGCTGTGGAAACTTAATGCTGAGTGTGTCTTGATGACTTATTTTTGTATGTAAAAAGGACTGTGTTTGTGGGCAGCAGTGTCATTAATTCTCACAAACTTTTTTTCCCTTTAAGTCTGAATCGTTTTTCTGCTTAGAACAGAAAATAAATGCTATGGTGTGGATAAAATGAAAGTTCCTGTGGCCAGGATTCTCACCTGGCCCTAGTTGGCTAGCTCACTACACACGTATGGGCAATATGTTGCTATTGTCTCTATATAAAGAGCTCCGCCCAGTGCTCTGGGCGACAAGGTGGCATGGCTGCAAGGCTGCAAGAGAGCAGAGGCTGGAGTGGTGGCAGCGCCAAGGACAGAGGCCCAGAGGACAGCTGTGCAGACAGAGGGGCCCAGAGGCAGAGACTGGCTTGCTGCATGCAGACTTGCTCTGAGTGGACAAGATTCTAGTGATTGACCAGCCACCATGGAAATAAAGTTGGGTATATCCCTTTCACCCCAAGAACGTTCTACTTTCTTTGGTCACACTGAATCCATAGTGAACTTGACCAGGGCTGAAAACCATTGGCAAGTCATATAGTAATCAATTTAAATACTAAAACAAACATATAATATAGAAAATGAAAGTCCTCTGTGATCCCATCCCAGAGATAATCACTAGTAAGTGATAAACATGCCCACAGATGTTTTAGTGTATATATATGACATATATATATCTATACTAAGTTATTGTTATCACCATTACCATCATTGAAAAATGAGGAATTTGAGTTCATTATTGAGCCTTATTCTTAGCCAAGTGATTTACTTGCCATTTCTTATTTTAATGGTTAGTATTTGTCTGCCTTAATTCCCAATATATTCCTGTGGTCAATAAGTTTGTGATTAACTTTGAGCTATAATTTGTTTATATTAGAAGAGCAAACTAAGTCCATCCTACACAAAAAGGCTAAGAAGTAGAAGAAAATTAAGAAAGGTTATCATAAGAAATGCATGTTTGCTATCTGTTCCTGCTTACAAAGCTGAAAGAGCAGGGGGTCAGAGCAGATGAAAAATCACAGGAACCCTCTAAAGATCATGGCAGCCCATTCAGAAGACTAGAAAAACAAAGAGATAGTTCACGTTGTCAGCTGGTTCACAGAACAGAATAATACTTAAGTTCAGAGAAAGAGCTGGCCAAGGCCAGTCAGGTTCAATGTAAGGAACAGGTAAAGATACACATGTGTTTTACTGCCTACTCAAAAAAAAACTGCTACACATAAAGATTCTTAATATGTACACTTTCTCTGTAAAATCATGCAAATCACAATTTGGGCCACTTCAAAACTGCCTCTAACTCAGTACATAATACCACACAAAAAGGATCCACTAGTAAGATTGTTAGATTGATCCATTATTTCAGGCCTTCATTCAATTACTGGGTATTTGTGTACAGCAGTGGTCAAGGCTTTGAGATATAAATGTAGGTGAAAGATATTTTAAGGCTGCAAATGTTTGCTGTTTTGTTCTTGTGGTGGTGGTCATCGTTATTTTTATTTTACTTTTTTGTAGCAGTCTATGAAATCCCATGTATCTGGAAACCAGCCAGAATGGGCCAGGCAGTGTATTTTAAGGCCAGACAGGATGTTCTAGCCCCATGCTCATCCTCAGACCAGCAGCATCTGTAACACCTGGGAATTTGTGAGACATTCTAACTCTCAGGCCACACTCCAGACTTGGCATTTCACAAGCTCCTCAGGTGATTTAAATGCACTTTCAATTTTAATTTTAGGAGTGGGAACAGCCTGTGTAAAAACTGGTGAGTGAGATCATGGTGGCTTGATAAGCCTTTCCAACGTAGAGTAAAGGCCACGTTTCAGAGAGCGTGAGAGTCACGCTGAGAAGACAGAAAACTACAAGTAGCTGAAAGAATTCTCTGTGTCACGCTCAACAGTTGTTGGAGGTTAAGGGTCTTTTACATTTGGGGAGATTTTATTAAAATCTCGATTTTTGTGCCTGGAATGTCAGCATATTTTATATTTTGCGTTATGATGTGGCATCCTGTTTGTTAGTAACGCCCTGTTTTGTGCAAAGGGAAATCAAACTTGTAAAAATTACATAATCATTTCACAGTTCACTATGTAAACTAATTAGAGAGGCATAGAACTGGCATATATTTGGAATCAAAACTGAATATTAACACAGTGTAGTCCCACCTTAGGCTGAAACAATGTTTATCTCTGGAATTCAGGTGGTGGACGTTGTAAGGGGTCCCCGCGGGGCCTCCAGGAATAGAATTGCATGAGTAAGTGAAGAGTGTTCTGGGCAGCCCTCATTCTAAGCTTCTCTGGTATTCAAGCTCATTAAATAATTAAACTTGGGTTGCAGAAGAGAAGAGGTGATTACACCTAGAGCATGGGGTCTGTTATCCACATTTGTTCCCCACCAGCATCCTAGATATTTCTAAATCCTGAGATTTCAAAGATATTTCAAAGGCATCTGAGATTTTCACTAATATGCCTGTAGAATCCCTGGTCCAGACAGCTCTGCCTTCGTATCCATGCAACCAGGTAATTGTACCAGAGAAGAGAGTGGCCCCACTTTGCCATGTGGTGTGGGGGCTTGCAGTGGGCCAACCATGGCACAGGGTGGTCATTCACTTCATCAGATTGTTTGCCTGGAGCCTTGAATTAAAGCAAAAACCCTTCTCCCTGCCCAGCTCATGCTGACATTGGAGCAAGGCAGGAAACATAGGACTCCATGGAAACAGAATTCATTTTGTGAACCAGTGACTTATGGCCAACTTTTTTGACTTTGTAATGCGCCTATTCCATGAGTAAAGTTCCAAGACAGTTGTCTCACTGAGCAATATAGATGCAGCCCAGGTGTGCCAAAAGAACGTATAATCTGTTTGGAAGTATAATAATATCTGACCTGGAAAAGTGGTCTGAAACACACAATAATATTGGAAAAAATGTGGATGTTATGTTGGAAAATCAATCGCTGAAATATAAAAAAGGTAGGGTCTAGATTCTTGGAATCTGAGGAAAACAGTTTATCAGATAGGACATATTTATATGTCTTACCTCTCTACATATATATATCATTTATATTTAGATATAGATAAGTATAAATATATAGACATATTTACAAGAAAATATAAGGCATATTTATATCTATATATTATATTTATATATTAAATCTATATATATGTGAACTATAAAGAGCCTTAACTAAGCAGGGTATTTAAAAATATCTTCTGGGTTTTTATCTATACATTTAAAAAAAAATCATTTCACTTCACATGTGTCTATGTGGCAGTTTAGTCAGGAAAACCCTAAGGCAACATTCCAGGACCAGGAGCTCAGCCTTCAGCTGGACAAGGACACCTGGCCAGGAGAGAGTCTCCCCAAATGCATTTGGGCAAGGGGGAAGTGACTTTGTTGCAAGGGACACCCTATGAGTGGACTTTGTGGCCAGTGTACGAGCTGCTGCTTGACTCAGATTCTCCTGAATTCAGTGTGATTTCTGGAAAATACTCCCCTTTTCATTCCACCCTTCCTCCCCCCAAGATCAGACACATCCTCCCTATGAACCAAATGCCATCAACCTGAAATAAGAATAATGATTATAGCCCAGCTTCTGCAATTGCTGTTCATACTGCCCAAGCTTCTCCAGACATTAAGCATATCAGCCAAAAATTTGAGGTCACCACATCTAAGAATAGATGACCAGGAAATGTACTCCAAAGCACCATCATGGGGCCACCCACCCCTCAAGATAACCTCTCCCGACTTGTTTCCTGCCCAACTTACAGCACCATTTCTGGAAATCAGCTGCTGACTGATAATTAGGTCTAATAGAGAGCAAGGGTTTCCTGATGGGAGGCAGATAACACCATATTTACTGGGTGCTGTGCCCCCACTAATTGTTGGAAACCTTGTTTTTAACCCTGTGTTTGCTATCCACCACACCTAGCTCAGGCAGTCCAGTGAACTGAGGTCTTCACACATTGAAGGCAGGTATCAGGTGAGAATCCTACCCACTGGCTGATTCTTCATTAAAGAGAAGTGGTATTAGAACACTCATCACGGGGGAGAATGCACTTGCAGGTGTGTGTGGTTTCCTGCAATCTCATAAATTCAAGTCAGGCGGATAAATAGATTTCTTCAAAAATAGGATAAATCCTTGGCCACTGGTGGCTTCTAAGTGGATGGAGCTATCTTTTCATCCTCTTCATCCACATCCCCAGCTGGGATGACCCACCACATGCTCTCCAGGGCTTCTGGCTCAAAGCAATCACTCAAGACCCCTCCCAACCTTGACCCTACTTAGGCTTGTTCCTACCTCTCAGTCTTTAAACTCCTGACTTCAGCACCATCCAGAGCTCCCTCCCAATTGGGCAGGCATTCTCCTCCAGCTTTCCCTAGAATCTCACCCAGTATTTCCCTTTCCCTACAACTCCTACTGTGGCAGTTCTTACCTGTCCCTTCATGATTCCCTACACCAATCCTTAGTTCTGTGCTAGCTCCCTCTTCCTCCTAGACCAGTCTCCAGTCTCCAAGATAGGGGGGTAAGGAGGGCCTTGAGATACTCTTAGCATAGATCTGGAACATAAGAGAGGCTGAAGGGGAAAAAGGGCTAGCAGAGAGGGGTGAGAGAGAGGAAAGAATGAGGCATTTTGGATGTGCTGGGTTGGCTGCACCTGTCTAATACCATCAGACATTAGCCCGTCTACATCCATTATTGAGCGAGTCCTTGTAACTACTCCATGCCCCAGCCAAATCATCTCAGTTCACCGGCATCCAAGAATCAGAGCTGCAGTATCTCTAGTGAGGGTCTTTGACCCACCCCACTCCAGAGGATATCTTCATCCTCCTTCCTTTCTGCACAGTATCTGGCCACTCTGGCAAGCAGTCTGCAGGAACCAGCTCCTGAGAACACCAGGACTGCCCAGAATTCACCTGCTAATCACCTTTCTAAGTGGCTCTAAATTTCTAGATGCAGCCTGTGCACCAAAGCTGCCCACACTCTTGGCTGGCACTGGGAAGTCTCAGGAACACTTTAACCTACCTGCACAGTGATTACTTTCTTTCGGCGAGCAAGGAGCTCTTCCCCTTTGTAGTCACTTCTGCAGGTATCTTCACTGTAGGCTAATTAGCAAACATGTACTCTGTTAGCTGCAGTGAAACTGGTCTCCTCCATGCTGTGAAGCAAGCTGGGTTACTTGTTTGCAGTTAACTTCTGGCTTCTGTGCAGCTAACTTGGGGTAGGATCATTCTCCTGACAATGTAAGGACATGCACAGATGAGCCAGACAGCCTGATTAGATGGCAGAGACAAACCCTGCTGCACTCTGATGTCACAGGAGGAAGATTGGGAGCAGATGTTGAAGACAATAGGTTCATGCACAAGAACTCAGAACACAACTTCCCCGTGGAAGAATGGTTAAGCTGCCGAAAGAGGCAATGCGCCAAAACCACTCTGGCACTACAGCTACTCTTAGCAAAGCCAAGTTGTCATTGGCAATGGCTTCTTGTAAGTCCTGTACTGCTTTTTCTTTCGGTGATGGGGCTAGGAAATCTCAGTGTTGCCAGGAAGGTAAGTGGCCCTCTCTCCCTCTGGCTCTTTGGCAGGTGGCCATACTCAGATCACATGGAGAATTCGGCAAATCAAGTCCCATTCCTATGCAGTGTAGCTGCAGCAAGGATTTCCAGTAAGTGATTTCCAGTAAGTGGTGGCTCCTATGAGTCATTGCGCCCTGATCCTCCTGCAGGGGGGGGGCCTAAGTTTGTCCCTGAGAGATCATCATTCTTTTGTTTTGATAATTCTGCAGTCCTTGGAGGACGTAGAATTGAACACCAGAATGTGAGTCCTGAGACAATAACCATCTGGTTGCAAACTTTCATTCAGACTTCTAGTGTAGTTTTTGCCCTTCCTTTGTGCTGACATCTGCCTCTCTCTCTCTCTCTTTTTATCTGTTAATATTTCTTTTTAAAATCTTTAATTAAAAACCACTTTTTAAATCTCATGCCATATTGTGGATTTCTGAATTACTGTTTTTACTAACATTCAATTGCATATACATGTGTGTATAAACGTAGTAGACCACTACCTTTTATCGAGCATTTAAGCCCGGTCCAGTCTAGCATTTTACAAACATTTAATCCTCACAACAATTCTGCCAGGTAGGTAGTTTTGTTCCCATTGTACAGATTAGGAATCTGAGAGTTGCCCAATGTCACATTGCTTTTAAGTGGTGGCACCAGCACTTGACCCTAGGCCCATTTTACTTCTAACTCCATGTTCTTCATTACTAACTAGACTACTGTTTATGTGTTGGTGTATGTGTGTGTGTGATACATATACGTATATATAGACTACATAGGAAATGTGCAATAAATATTTGTTGAATCACTGTTATGTGTTGTATGTATTTGCTCAAAATATTCAGGGTAATTAGTGTACCTAGAAATTGATGCTAATCATGTTATATTCTGGATACAGATTATAGCTAAAGAAACTCATTTTACATAACAGGCCAGGAGGAAGGGGGACTTAGTGTTTAATGGGGACAGAGTTTCGGTTTGGAATGATGAAAAGTTCTGGAGGTGGATGGTGATGATGGTCGCACAACGTTGTGAATGTACTTCATGTCACTGAATTGTACACTTAAAAATGATTAAATTAAAAAAGAAAGTGGAGGCTTGTTAGTGTCCAAGGATGCCAGCTAACTGCAGACACTGTCCCAGTTGTGCTCTGGTTGTTAAGGGCACTAGAATGCTCAGTTCAGCCCTGGGGATGAAGAGCTCTTGCAGGCTTCTACACTGCACATGCTCTCGGAAAAGAACTGTGCAAAGGCCTCTTTCTCTGCATCTTGACCCACACACGCATGCCCCTCTGCCCTGCACTAGGAGCCCTCCGTACTGTTAGCATCTTCCCATCACTGCTAAATCCTTGCTCTGAAAAATGCACCTCGCTCTATCCCAACCCATGCTGTGCTCCCTCTCTGGCCCCGAGCACCCCGTTAAAGCTGCTGGGGGAGCTGTCTAGCCACTCAGCTTGCTTTCCTGGCTCCGGTATTCCTTCCTTCAGACTGAAAACACTCTAAATCCTGTGGGTGCCATCATGAGAGGTGGAGTCCACTTTTGGAGACTCAGGAGAAACAAATATTTACTGTACAGAGTGTTATGTTTTATAACAAGAGCAATGAATCCACAAAGAAGATTGTTATTTTCTGTTAAAACAGGATCCGAGACGCTCAAAGGAACTGTTTTTTAGAATTCGTTGTGAAATGTATATGTAATTAATAATAGGTAATATATATGAGTGCTATTCCAATTGCTTTACATGAATTAATACACATGAGCTTCAGAGTAATCCTACAGGACAGGTACTGTGATGGTCTCTGCTTTTGAGATGAGGAAACCAAGGCACAGAGAGATTAAGTATCCAGCTGGAGATGGTACTTGAGTACTTGGGAGAACTTGAGCCAGACTCTGAACCTGGGCAGTCCGTTTCCAGAGCCTTTCTCATAATCACTACATTGTGATTTCTCTCCTATATTAGCCAGAGAATAATATAATGCGTGTTCTGTTCTTGCTAGAAAGTTTAACCAAATCTTAATATTTGCCATAATTTCTTCACACTTTTTTAAAGATATAAAACAGTATGGCTGTGCGAAATGCAACATGGTATCCTGGATGGGATCACAGAGCAGAAAAAGGACATTAAGGAAAAACTAATGAAATCTGACTAAACTCTAATATTCAGTTGTACCAATGTTACTTTCTTAGTTTTGAGCAATGTAGCACAGTTATGAAAGATGCTAACTTGAGGGGAAATTGGGTGAGGGTATATGGGAATTCTCTGTATTCTTTTTGTAGTTTCCTATAAATCCAAACTTACTCCAAAATGAAACATTTCTTAAAAACAACACCAACCACTTTGGATATGAAACCTTATTGATAGCTTTCTCCTGTGGCCCATCCCCAAAGGTAATCAATATCCGAATGTGGTGCTTCTCATTCAAAAAGCCCGACACAACTGTGCAGACATACACAGACGTGCTGGCCAAGAGAACACTTTAACAAGAGGACTTGCTAAGGCTTTTGGACGTCAGTGAGAGGTCAGGAGGGAGGTTCTTCCGGAGACCCTGCCTCTGCAGGAAGCAGCACAGCTATGAGCCCCACCCCGACTTTCACTAGCCACCCAGCCTCCAGCCTGGATCCCACTAACCACCTCATTACAGAGCCCACGTGTACGCCACTGCCGCCAGCTCCCTGCAGCCCCTTTCACTCAACATTTCCCTGACACTGTTCCCTGAATTTCTCTGAGCTTGGGGTGAAATGCAGACTTCTGAGAGTTACCAGTCCCTGTGACAGTCTAGGTCTGCAGACAAGAACCCTGAGGCTCAGCCATTTCCTATAGGAGAGACAATATTCATGCCATGTGACATGCTGTAAGTGGTAGAACTCCCCCTGAGAGCCGGAAGACTCGCCATTTACTGAGTACCTAAGCTGGGCTCTGGACACCCTCCTGAGCCCCATGGGACCCTGCACTGAGACAGGAGGGTCCTGGGCACTAAGGGATCCTATCTTTGCTCCTGAGGCCGTCTTCCTTCTCTCTAAAGGTCATTAGAAAGGTGACACCTCCCAGACTTCATTCACCTGTTTATTTAAAGGTCTGCCCCTCTCCCCATGCCTACTTATAAAAAGGTAACTGTGGAGAGAGATTCACAGAGGTTCTCAAAGAGGAAGCATAGAAATCCCTCCAGCAAAGCAGAAGGGAAGGCCTGGGGCCTGGTCAAGGCTAAGTAAGGCTGACCAGAAAATTAAGAAGGGGGAAGTGACTGGCCAAAGTCTCTGGGAAAATAAATAGGCTTATCAATTGTCCTTTGACCCGTGGTGCTGTTCTTTTGTCAGAAAAAACGGTCCTTCCTGTTTTTGGATTCCTGAAAGGTAACCAGGGAAATGCAGAGCCCACCTCCCAGGGACATAGTTCCCTAAATTCTCTCCCCTGAATCCAGTGCTAGACTCAGAGGGAGGAAGACTACAGATGGGAATGGCTCGGTTGTGTTTTTTTTTCTAAAGTAAATGCAAATGAGAGAACACCCACCGGAGGGGAAATAGGAATGGGGAAGGAGAAGAGTTCAGAGAAGCCCTTTTGTTACCTCACTTCGGCTTTCAACAGCTGACAACTCGAACGTATATATATCACAAGGACGCTTGTGGAAGTGCTTGAGTAAATATTTGAGGTGATACGTTCTTGTTTTCCCTACGAATTCACCTAATTTCTGTTGAAATTCCTATGAAGTCTACTGGATTGTGCAACTTGTTTCATAATAAACCTAGAACCACAGTGGTTTAAAGAGAGATCATTATGGATATTAACGGTGAAATAGGATCTGATGATACATAAAGCTAAGTCACGTGGCTCTGCTTTCTTTAAAAAAAAAGCCACCCTTTGTGTTCTATTAAAATCAGAACCATCATTGATTATGTTTCCAAGTCAAAGAAAAGTTTCTCACTGTATGCAGTGAAGTGTGGTCCACATTGCTCAGGAGACCTGAGTTCTGCCCAGTCCTGCTGTCACCGTCTATTTGACAGCGGGCCTCCGTTTGCTCTTCTGTGACTGAGAAGTGAAGTTTTCTTGTACATGATCACTAAGAGGCTGTAATCAATATTATTTATAAAGCTGGAGAGGAAAGTGGACACGTGCAAATATAAAATCCACAGGGCAAGTACACAGACACATGCTACATATATGACATCATGATTAAGGCACAGTGATTAATAGTGTTCAGTGAGAAAGCTTGCTGTCACAGATTCTTGGCAAAGCAATTCTCTCTAGAGATGATTAATATTGAAATTGGTTGAATTTTTATGGGACATTCACTGTCTGAATTAGAAGGATTTGCGTGTTCTAATCTGTATGGTTTTCAGAAAAGGAGTTTGAACAACTTTCCCTGGTAATTCCATGTTTAAAGAGCCTAATGGTAAGAAAGTTATTTCTCTCATTTAATCCATGCTACCTTTGTTCTTAATCCCAAAGGCTATCGCAATAAAGGCATGTATTTAGAATGAACCCATCCTGGATCTGCCATCTACCAGCTTTGTGTGCGAACCAGAGCAGATTAAATTACCCTCTGAGCCCATTAAGTGAGGATAATAACACTTAGAGCTAATATCCATGAAAAGTGCTTTATAAAGTGACCAAAATGGTGATGATTATCATTCTCAGGTGTCATTTTTATAAATAACAATGCATTAACATTCTAAGAATTTAAACAATGAATTTCCTACAATTCATTGCCACCACTTGGAAGAATTAAATAAAACATAATGTTCATAATGTTAACTGAAAGGAACCAGATGCAATGCAGTAGATTCTGTATGGTTCTACAAAGGCAGCTTCTAGATGGGGAATGCTCTTTTTCTGATCTTTGTGTTGTTTTCATGGCTGTGTTCAGTTTGTGATCACTCATCAAGTTGTACGTATAGGATGTGTGCCCCTTGCTGTATGTACCTGGTACTTTAATAAAACGTTAACATTTTGATTTAGAAAAATTAGATACCTTGGATAAAAAAGAACAGCAATAGCAACAAAAATTGCTAGATGTTCCATCTTCCAGAGATAGTGAAGGGGTTCAGAACAAGCCTCCCCCAAATGTGTCACTTTGGCCTGTGAATTATTTTGAACTGAAGGCAGTGAAGACCCAGAAGACCCAAGAAAAACTTCTACCTCTCCCTTAACTGCCTTAATGAACTTAGGTCGGGGGACTGGCCCAGAAAGAGAACTGTATCGGAGATAACTTTTTACCTCAATGACCTACCTGCATAGCAAGGCAAACGTCTAATTACCAAACATCTGCTCTCCTTTTTTTCTATGACTGATTTACCTCTGTGAAGCCTCAGGCCCCTATCCCATCCTTAACTCAGTGTGGTGTATGAGTCTCAACTGACCTATTGTCCTTGAGTTTCATTGTCTTTTTGGGGCTCCTGTGTGTACATAAAGTTGTTTTTCTCCTGTTCATCTGCCTTATGTCATTTTTATTGTTCGACTAGCCACAGAACCTAAAAGGGTAGAAGGAAAATATTTTTCCTTCCCAGCAATAGCCACTCCTAATATTTGGTTGTAGTTTGTTCCAGCATTGTTTCTCTACAGATAGACATATGTTTTGCAAAGATAGAATCATACTGTATCACTTTTGGTAACCCAATTATCTCAGCAGGCAATATATTGTAGAGTTTTTCCATGCCGATTAATTATCAGCTATTAAGTGCACAGTATTGGAGTCTATTTTATCAATGCCCTGTTTTGCTGCTACAAATACTGATAAATAAGACTTGTTCAGACATCTTTCCTCAGTGGTTTGTTTTTTCAGGATTCCTAAATTCCTGGGGACTCAAGGAGGATGCAGATCTTTAAGGCACTGGGCTTTCTTCTGAAAAACTGCACCGATTTACATTCCCACCTGCACTGGATGACAGCTCCCTTTCCCCTGTTACCTTGCCCAGAATGGATATCATCACTTCATCATTTTTTGTTCCATCTTTGCCAACCTGGAAGGTAGGTGTAATTGAGGGCAAGGGCCACTGAAGAAACGGTAGGGATTTAAGCTCTGACTCTGGGGTGGAACAGACTTGGGTCTGTCTTCGAGCTCAGGACCTCAGTTTCCTCAGCTATAAAATGGGGTAAATGGTGACCTTTCCTAAAGAGAAGAGTTACAGAGCTAAACACTCATCCCAACCACTTCTCCTTTCTCCTCAGACTCCTTTCCAAACTTGTCTCCACCTGGCAGCCTGGTTATTCTCCCGTGAATGTATATCACATCCCCTTTCTTAAAACACTTTCTTGCCCCAGAGAAGACGAGTAGTGACTCTGTGGCATCTCACTACACTGATGGACAGTGACTGCCATGGAGTGGGGGGACTTGATAACATGGGTGAATGTAGTAACCACAATGTTTTTCATGTGAAACCTTCATAAGAGTGTATATCAGTGACACCTTAATTTAAAAAACAAAAACTCTTCCTCACCCATTGTGCATAGGGCAGAATCTACACTCAGCCCTGCCTGTGCCTGCCTGTCCCAGAACGTGGGCCGGTCTGCCCCCTGTCTGAGGCTGCCCTGGCCTCCCAGCTTCCTGCTGGACAGTCCCCAGGCCCTTCCTGGGCTGCCTCCTCCCTCTCCCTCATGTCCTTGCCAACTTCAGCCTAAAAACCACATCCTTAGAAAGTCCTTCTTGGACCTCATGCTATTTTCTTTCACAGCACCTTTTTAGCCCCTTTACAGTTCTTATGACTATATGTGATCATGTATTTCTTTGCTTAACTTTAGTGGTATTTCCTATCTCCCCACTACCAGGTAAACTCAATGCGAACAGAGCTGAGGGCTTTTTGGTTCATTGCTAGATCCCCAGTGCCTGCCTGCTTACTAGATGCTCAGTAAATCCTGTTTGATTGAGTGATTAACCTTTTCACTTTTCCTCTGTTTGGTGGCTTGTAAACCCATAGCCCTGTAATAGGGGGAGGGAGCCGTCAAGTCTTTGTCCATCTGAGCACCACTCTTTGTGATCTGAGGCTCCAGTTGGCCACTTCTTCCTTTTCTTTTCTTTCTATCAACGTGCATACAATAAAATACAGAAATCTTAGTGTACCGTGCCTTTTGGTATGTATATTCACTCATGTAACCACCACCTAGAAACCAGGACATGTCTGATCTCCCATCCCCCATCCCTGAGTTCCTGTTTTCTGTACCACCTTCTATAGCTCGGAAATGAAATGTTTGCTATTTTGTATTGTTTGTTCAGTGTTTGAAGTGCCTCCCGCACCTTGGAGAATCATGTATTACACTAGTCTAATTTTTCCAAATGGCACTCTGTCTCAAGGATGGGGGAGGAGATGTTGAATAAATACTCATTCAGTATTCATTTATTAAGTGCCTACAAGTGCCAGGCACTATTTTGAGCACTCAGGATACAAAGATGAATAAGATACATCATTTCTTAACTTCAAGGAGCTCACAGTCTAGGGAGGGAAGTACATAATTATAATATTATGTAGCAGAAGAAATGGCTTGCTATTTAAAAGATAAAGACAGTATCACAAGGAAAGGATATCTAACCCAGTTTGAGAGAGGGGAAGATCTGGGCAGGCTTCCTGGAGGACATGTCATCAGATCTGAGCCAGATAAAGGGGAGGAAGGCATTACAAGCACAGGGAACCACAAAAGCCCAGATATGTAACTAAAAAGCAACATTTTGTGGGCAGGAAAGCACTCAGCAATTTAGTGTTGTTAGAAAATAAAGTGAAAGTCAGAAAATGCTGAAAAAGAAGTCAGAGAGGTGGCTTGGGGCCAGATCAGGGATGGCACTAGAAGTCATGGTTGGAAGTTTGGACGTTTAAGTAGGAAGAGGTCACTGAAGTTTTAAGTGGGTGGGGGGGTGGTGAGTGGTGGAGTGGGGAGGCTACAGGTGGAGGCAGGGAGGCCAGGTGGAATATGGTGAGGCTCTGACCTGGGGCAGAGGTAACGGAGAATAGTCAGGTCCAGGGCGGCCACCAGAACCCATAGCAGATGAAAGTGGTGGGACTGGGTCCCTGATTCAGTGTGAGGCAGGTTCGTTGGGAGGCTGCTGAGAGGGAGGAGAGTCAGCAGGCTGAGTGATGCAGTCGTGATGGAATTCCATCCACAAAGAAATACCTGGCAAGCAGGTTTGGTGAGCTGGAGAGAGTGAGAGGATACGTCAGCTTTGGGAGATGGTGAATTTGTGTTTATTTGGGGAACCCAAGAGAAATAGGCCCAGATATCAGGGCTGGAACTCTAGGTTTGGGAGTGATCAGCCCCCTGCCCACCTCACCCAGACAGTATGTGGAATGAAATGAGCAGTGGGCCATGATGGGGTTGGGGGCACCCCAAGATTTGTTCTCAGCTGGAGTGAAAGACAGGTGTGGTTAGCATCACCTCCAGTTACCTATTCTTCCATGCTTGTTAGTCTTGTTTCCACTGCCTTCCTACCCCTCTAGGCTTGGGTAACCAGCCTCTATTAGCTAATAATACCTGTCACTTACTAAGCACTTGCTACATGCTACGTATACCCTAAATGCTTTGCTTGTAATGATTTCTCTTCACAAGAGCCCCATTTTTTGAGATGACAAAACTGGCGCCCAGGTAAGTGACTTGGCCAAGCTCGGACTGTTGATCGAAAGGGGAGCCACCCTACAGGGGCCAAAGCCTTCTGCAGGAGGGAGCAGCAGCTGCTTCACATATCAGATGAACGTCCTTTGATTTTCCCTGTCTTCTGTTAGAGATGGGAAAACAGCTATAGTATTGCTGGTTAACATTTCTGGGACCTAAAGAATTACTGAGGGAAAAATAACTTTTTAACGAGGTCTAGATTTCCAGTTACCCTTATCATGAATTAATGTTTTTCTCTTAAATACTAGTGTTCAAAACTGAATAGATGTTGCTGAGTATGACAGGGTGCCGTCATTCTGACGTGCACACAATTCCTAGAAATATCCTTTGTTTTAGAATAAGCATATTAGTGAGGAGAGCTGCAAATCATGTGAGTAGTAATGGAGCTCTCACATGTGTCAGAGGTACTCCACCGTTGACTAGGCCACCTGTGGGCCTAGCCAAGCTTCCCACACTCCCTTTCAGATTCCTAAGGTTGAATAGTATATATATATAATATACATAAATTGGATAGATTTATGATGTAGCTTCAATTATGTAGATTTGGGAGACAGAGCCAAGACTCACTTTATCAGCTAGTCATTTAATAAAAACCTTCTGTAAATTTTGTATTTTCTGAAGTTGTATTCAAAGCTGAATAATAATGACTTGTATAAACCATTCAAAGAAAAAATATACAGTGCTAGGAACATGAACTTTGTATTGATATGTCAGCAAAGGTATGGGAATATTCTAGAACTGCTTTATATGTTTTGCTGGTACAACAGTTTAACCAGGAGTTCTGTTTTGAATTAGAAGTTAAAACTTGATTTATAAAAACAGGTGGCTGCCCACAGGCCATAGTTTGTCAATTTGATTTGTTTTAAATATTACATTAAAAAATTATTTATCTGAAAGCTATTCCCTGTAAGATCAGGAACAAGACATGGATGCCCGGTCTTGCCACTTTTATTCAACATAGTGTTGAAGTCCTAGCCAGAGCAGTTAAGCAATAAAAGAAATAAAAGGCATCCAAATCAGAAAGGAAAAAATGAAACTGACTCCATTTGGATATACATGATATTATATATAAAAAACTCTTAAGACTCCAGCAAAACTAATAAATTCAGTAGTATTGTAGGATACAAAACTAATATATAAAAAATAAGTTGTGGTTCTTACACTAATAACAAGCTATCAGAAAAAGAAATAAGAAAACAATCCCATTTATAATTGCATCAAAAAGAATAAAATACCAAGGAATAAATTTAACCAAGGAGGTGAAAGACCCTTAACCCTAACCCTAACCCTCACAAGGAGGTGAAAGACTTGTACAGTGAAAACTATAAGACACTGATGAATTAAACTGAAGATGACACAAATAAATGAAAAGATATTCCATGCTCATGGATTGGAAGAATTAACATTGTAAAAATGCCCATACTGCCCAAAGCAATCTGCAGATTCAATGGAATCCCTTTCAAAATTCCAGTGGCATTTTTCACAGAAATAGAATGAACAATCTTAACATTTGTATGGAACATAAAAGATCCCAAAGATCAAAAAAGCAATCCTGAGAAAGAACAAAGCTGGAAGAACCACACTTCCTGATTTCAACCTATGCTATAAAGCTATAGTAATCAAAAGTCATAGTACTGGCATAAAAACAGATACATATATCCGTGGAACAGAATAGAGAGCCCACTCACTTACGGTCAATTAGTTTATGACAGAGGAGTCAAGAATATATAGTGGGGGAAGGACAGTCTCTTCAATAAATGGTGTTGGGAAAATTGGACAGCCATATGCAAAAGAATGAAACTAGACCCCTATTTTACATCACATACAAAAATCAGCTCAAAAACACTTGGAGTAAAACCTCACACAATAAAATTCTTAGAAAAAAAAAGCTCCTTGATATCAGTCTTGGCAATGACTTGTTGGATATGATGTCCAAAGCAAAAGCAACAGAAGCCATAATAAACAAGTGGGACTGCATCGAACTGAAAAGCTTCTGCCGAGGAAAGGACACCATCAGCAAAATAAAAAAATATACAGAATGGGAGAATATATTTGCAAATCATACATCTGATAAGGTATTAATATCCCAAATATATAAAGGACTCTTACAACTCAATAAAAAGCCCCAAAAATATGATTTCTAAATGGGCAGAAGATTTGAATAGATATTTTCCAAAAAACATATACAGATAGCCAATAGGTACATAAAAGGTGCTCAGCATCAGGGAAATGCGAATCAAAAGCGCAGTGAAATAATCACCTCACAAATGTTAGAATCTCTTTTATTTAAAAGACAAAAAATAACAAATGTTGGCAAGGATGTGGAAAAAAGAAACCCTAATACTGTTGGTGGGAAGGTAAATTGGCCCACCACTGTGGAAAACAATATGGAAGTTCCTCAAAAAATTAAAAATAGAAATACCATATGAGCCAGAAATTCCACTTCTGGGTATTTATCTGAAGGAAATGAAAACATTAACTGGAAAAGATATCTACACTACCATTTTAATTAATCAACATTATTTCAATAGTGAAGCATTATTTATATTATTCACAATAAACAAGACATGGAAACTAGGACCTAAATGTCCACTGATGGATGAATGGATAAAGAAAAGGAAATGTGGCATATATATACATAGATAGATAAACACACACACAATGGAATATTATTATAAGGCATAACAAAGAAGGAAATCCTGCCATTGGTGACAACGTGTATGGACCTTGAGGGCATTATGCTGCATGAAATAAGTCCGATAGAGAAAGACAAATACAGTATGATTTCACTTATATGTGGGATCTAACCCCCACAAGCAACAAGCAAATTCATAGATAACAGAGAACAGACTGGTGTTTTCCAGAGGTGGGGAGTTGAGAGGATGGGTGAAGGGTGTCACATGAAATAAATTAGTCCTGAGGATGTAATGTACAACATGTTGACTATAGTTAATAACACTGTATTTGAAAGTTGCTAAGAGAGTAGATCTTAGAAGTTTCATAACAAGAATAAAAATTGTTAACTGTGTGGTGATGATGTTAACTGTAGTTACTGTGGTGATATTTTGCAATATATACATATGTTGAATCATTATGTTGTACACCTGAAACTAATATAATGTTATGTGTCAAGTACAGTCTCAATTTTAAAAAGGTGAACATAAAATTTCTAACTCTTCTGTAGGCAGACATGGAAAGCTATAGAAATTTAGATACTATTTCCAAGTAAGTCTCAAGGTAAAGCAAAAATTGAGAAATCATTCATTTTACCCATTAATAGAAAACTAAAATACCAAAAATCCATCTTAAAATGTTGTAGGACAGGGGACTCTCTTGTCCCCTCCTGGCCTGAGCCAGGAGCTCTGTCCTCTCGCTTTCTCTCTAAATAAAAGCCTCTGCCTTGCTCCCCCCCCCCAAAAAAAATGTTGTAGGACACATATTATAGAACCAGTTCATGAAGAGGTATAAAAACAAACAAAAAATATTATAATATAATATAACATGATAATTAGAGGTTGTGTAATATAATATTATATATTACTAGGGTTATATATATATAATTTCTCTTGAGAACTGAGTTTTTTGGGCCCCCTTAAATGTTAACACCAGAGTCGAGGGCCTCATTCACTTTACCCTAGTCCCAGCCCTGAAAATTAAAATCATCTTGAGGATCTATTATATATCATAAGATTTGAGGCACTAGGGGAAGACACTCCCCACAAATACTCAAGATTTTCCCAGCTCTACTTTATGACTTTGTGGTCATTATTGCCTCTTTCTCTCCCTTACATACATACATAATCACCCATACACACACACAGACACATTCTCTGTTTACAATTCTCTTTAGTAAAGTGTAAACTTGGCCTGCATTACAGCAATAGCTAGAATCTACTAATAGCAGTTAACCTTGTTGAATGCCTACCTTATGCATTATATCATGTAATCCGTGGAACACTCCTGGGTGTTCCCACTTTTAGTCCCACTTTATGAAGAGGAAACTGAGATTGCAGGAACTTAAGAAGTAAATGTAGCCTCTAGTGACAGACTGCCTTCCAAGTGTCTCTCTCACAGACCTCATGGGGCGTAACCTCCCAGAGCCTCAGATTCCTTGCAAGCAAAATATGAATCTAATAGCCCATATACTTCATAGGTCCACCTAACGATTAAGTAGGATGGTATGTGGGACATACACATCTCAGTGTTGGTGCATAGCCAGCATTCAGCAAATGGATGATGAAGATGATGACAATGACCTTGGATGACGGTCAACAGCTATGAGGAGGTGATGTCATACTGAACTCGCAGAATTCCTTCCTCCAGAAGCAGGAACTTAACCCTAGGAAAGTGGAGGATAATGGGGAAGGGTATACTTCCTACAAATTAAGTATGACTGGTTTTGAACTATCATAGACACTATTTTCAGAACAGATCATTGCCTTGAACTCTTGCATCGGCTGAGCTGGTCAGAGAAATGGTGGCAGGGGCTCCCTGAGCTATCTAGAAGTGTAACCCAGGGGGGTCCCGGCCTCCAAGCCTGCTATCAAAATTCCAGTTCTATCGTCCAGCCTGGTTTGGCAAACAGCACTTTTTACATCTCTTCCCTTAAATGGCTGTTCCACAATTACAAGCCACATGATTCATGTATCTCCTCTGCTCTTCTACTGCCCCTCCCCTCCCACATCAACATACACAATTTTTTCCAGTCTGGGCTCCACATTTAATCATGTAGTCATAAGTTTTTGTTCATTTATTTTTTTAACAGCTCTGTTTCTTCAATTCTGTTCAATTATTGAGAGCACAAGAGACTAGACTAAACTTCACACCAGCCATGGTCAGCCTGTCTCCTTCCTACCCTTGCCACCCCTCCTCGGAGGCCTCGAGTTTTCTGAGCACTTCCCCCACCATCACTCCCCTCTCTCCAGCACCGTTAACTTCTCCCTCCGTCTGTCATTCTATGGGCATATACATTATTCCCAGGGTCCTAGCCTCTGAGACTACATCCTCCTCCAGCTACAGCTCCGTCGCTTTGCAGCCCCTCCCCGGAAAACTGTCTCCATTCTTATCTCCCTTTCTTCATCCTGCTCCGGTTGACTCGGGCCCCTTTCTTTCCACTAAAGTTGCTCTCGCGAGGTCCTCAGAGACAGGACGCTGTCCTGTAAAATAGCTGTATGAAGTAGCCATCTCTGCAGCATTTGGCCTGACTGCCCCTCCCCGACTTAGGGGCTGTCTTGCCCCGCCTTCTGGGATGTTACATTCTCCTGGGCTTCCGCGGGCCTCTTCTTCGCTGGCTCCTCCTCACCCACTGGATCTCTGAATTTTGGTGGATCCCAGTCGCGCGAATTTTCTAGGGCTGCCTTAACAAAGTACCATGGACTCGGAACAACAGACATTTATAGTCTCACAGCCCTGGAGGCCAGCAATCTGAGACTGAGGTATGGCAGGGAAGGTTGGTTCCTTCTGTGGGCTGCAAGGGAGAATGTGCAACAACTGTGTTTCCACATAAGGTTACACTGGGTGATAGTAGGGGTTAAGACTTCAACATACGATTTTTTTTTTTTGCAGGGGGACACACAATTCAACCCATAATGCATTTTTTTCTTTTCTTTCTTGCATTTCTTTCCATCTCAGATTATCTTGCGTTTTACCATGGCTGAAATGTTACAATCCATCAATGCCTCCAGACTCTATATGCAGCTCTGACCTCCTTCTGGGACTCTAGACCAGTTCTCCTCAAAGGGCGGACCCTGACTAGGGGCATCAGCATCACGTGAGAACGTCTTAAAAATGCCGATTCTCAGGCCCACTCCAGATCTACTGAATCAGAAACTCTGCGAGCAGGGCCCAGCGATCTGTGTTTTAACAAGCCTGCCGAGGAATCCCAGTGCGGGCTGGTTTTGAGAACCTCACTCCAGACTCGTGTATCCGAGTGTCTCTCTTCACAACTCCACCTGAAAACCTGATAGGCATCTCAGATAGAGCTCTTGATTCCCACATCCTCCCCTGCCCTGCCCTCCCCATTCATACCATTTCACCCTGTCCTCGCCTTAGAAAATAGCACCACCATGCCAAAGGTGGTGGTGGTTTTGGCGTGGGGGGGGCGGGGGATATTCCAGTTAGAAAGAAGAATAAATAAATTGAGAATGAGCACCGTGTGTGCTGAAGGAACAGAGAGAAGTGCAGTCTGGCTGCAGGGTAGGAAACAAAAGGAGGCAGAACAAGCCAAGCAGAAGGGCTCAAAGGCTTTGGAATTGTGTATACATATGATGGCAAGAAACATATTCTGTGGCATTAGCTTCTCCCTCAGTTGAGCTCCTGGGAAATGGCCTTTCCTGAGCAGCAGTGAGGACTGAACTACGTGGTTAGCAGCGTTCACTGCAGTCGATGTAGCAGGAGCCCTGCCCAGATCCCAATTACCCACAGGTGCCTGAGCTGCTGTACCCCAGTTGCTGGGAGTGTTGGCTATTGACACCTCATCGCGCCCCCTTCTCCTGGGAATGGTCCTCTACCAAACAGGAGTCATCGCTCCCACAGGGCCATGCCCCACCCTCACCAGGCTGTCCAGCAGGAAGATAGAAAAGCTCGGTCCCTCTGCAGTAAGGAGGATTGACTGCGTGGTGCAATTTGGGTTTCTGGAACCAGCTAGAAGGGTGAGCTTGAAGCCAGCCTCCAGCTGAGGCCTGCCCATGCTTGGCTCTTCCCTTGTCCTATCTTGCTTCCCTCCCTCCCTTTCTCCTAAGAATACTTCCCCAGTGAATCACTTGCTCAAGAGCCTCCTGCTTCTTGGGACCCCCTCTTCCCACCCCCTGCCCTGTGACAGACGGGAAGCTTCAGGAGAGCTGTGGCTGTTGGGAATTGCTTTGCCACAGTTCCAAGAATCCACAGAACTAAAGAGGCCACTGAAGAGGAATTTAATTCCTCTGACCAGAGGCTGGTGGTGACACTGATGAAAGCAGGGTTGGTTTTTTTTTTCCAGAGTGAAATGTGATTTGCGTTATGATTATTTGTTTTGTTAAACCACAATCCTAAATGTCTGAATCAAGCCGTTCGTCAAACTTCCAGCCTATTGACTGACTATTAAGGTTCCTGAGGTTTGGGTGAGTTCTTTTTCTAGAATACTGTGTTGCATCTCCCTTCTTTGCTCTTCGTATTTGAAAATAATGTGATTGAAGACAGGTGCTCTTTGATGGTTAAGACCAACCATGGTTGGCCCGAGGCAAGGCTGGTGTCTCCCCTGTGTTCTGCGTTCTGCTGCTCTCCTCACACAGCCATACTGCGTTATCCCCATAACTGCCCATTTATCACCTAATAAGTCCAACAAAACTCAAGAACTCTTGAGTATTATTCAGGCTAACATGTCCTGCTCCCTTGTTGCCTTGTAGAAGGTGCTTACAGAATATTTGTTGAATAATAAAAATGAGAGAGTAAATGAATCAATGATCAATACTAGCGAACTGCATACATTTCACGTAGATGCAAATTTGTTTTCACTTGAACAATGTCCCTTTGCTTTTTAATCTATTTGCTCCATTTCTTCCCGTGGACAGTGAAGACTGTGTCTTCAGGTCCACTTTTATCCCTGAAACAGACAATACAACTAGTGTTTGATTGAATACTTGATTTCAAGTAATTAATCAGTCGACATTTATTTTAGCACTATTTCAAGGATAGTTTAAAGACAGGGTTTAAGAATAAGTAAAACCCAGTGGTCTTCAAGAAGCTTGTGGTGGCCTGGTTATCCAATTTGTTCTTCTTAAAAAGAGGGTCTTTTTGGAAATAAAATTCAGGTTGGTTTAATGTTTGTTCCTTCGTTATACTTTGCATAGAAATATATTCACAAATCATTAAAAATTTCTTCTGCAGACCATGTGACCTCATTTTGTCAGGAAATATGGTTGTTGTGTCAGTCAGGCTCTGGCTGTTGTGCAATCAGTACATGTCCCTGCTTGGCTAGAAGGGCAAGGTTGCTGGTTTGAGTACTTCTGTGTGTACCTGTAAGGGAATCAGGAGCCCCACAATGGGACATGTTTACATCTGAATCCAAGTTGTAGGGCAGACAGGCTCACTTTAAACAGCAGGTGTCTTTGAAGTTTTGTCACTAGATACCTGCTCCATGCTTTGAAATGAAATCAAAGCTTGCCTTGGCCTTGACTTTAGATTTGGTCTAATAAGAGTCTGGCAGGTATGTCTACAGCACCTTTTTAAACTTAACTTTCCCCTTATAATGATAGTAACACAAAGCCTTTGAATTTTTTGGCATCTGTGAGGTGAGTCATACATTTTATAGATACAGAAATTGAAAGAGGAATGACTTGCATAAGGCAGACAGCTGCTCCAACAATACAATGAATCCAGCACCATGAGGCTGCCCAGAGCTACACTTCTTAGCCTCCATGTACCAGGTGTAAACATTAGTAGAGAAAAGCAATTATGGCCCATTGAAAGGAGAAGAGACAGAAGCCAAGAGTTCACATTTGAGAGGTAAAATTGCATTTCTGTTTTGCTCAATTGAAGTGAAGAAATACAGGTGGTGGGTTTCTTTCTTCCTATTTGTTCCAGTCCTACTTGGCCTCTGAAGGTCAGCCAACACATTTTCTTTAGCAAATAGGTGCTGAGTTCTGGGCAAAACATGCTATAATAAAACAGAAAAAGTGAACCATAACATTGGCTTTAATGCCCTAAAGGGTCTCTGTCTCTTAGCTACAAAATATGCACTCTTTCATTTTCATATTGATGATGGAGACATTTTACTTGTCACCCATAGAAATAGTCCCACTTTCTTGGGTATAATGGGTGTTAGCCAAAGCATCCATCATGTACTGTACATCTATTTTAGCCAGGTACCACTGGGAATTTTGTATGGTCTCATTTAATCCCAATGTCAACAAATATTTATTTAGTAACCACCAGGTACCAGATACTGTGTTGGGAGACAGGAGAGAGAGAAAATAACTTGGGTAGAATCCCTACTTTCCAGAGTTGTATAGTATAGTGTGGGAAGATACAATTATGATCAGGTAACTATAATACAGTATTGTAAGGGCAAAGAGGAGAGCCTGTTGTCCCAGTTTGGGATGCCAAGGACATCTTGTAAGCAGTGTTGTTTAAGCACTATTTGGTGGGAATTATTATCTCCAGGACTTAGAGTCTGTGGAAGGCAGAAGACTGGCCCTGCAAAATGCCCACATTCTAATCCCCAGAACCTGTGAATATGTTAACTTATATGGCAAAAGGGGCTTTGCTGATGAGATAAAGCTAAAAATCTTGAGATTGGGAGAATACCTTGGGTTACCTGGGTGGGTCCCAAATAATCACATATAAAGCCTTAGAGAGGGAAGCAAGAAGGTCACAGTCAATGGGGGGGAAGTGATGATAGAAGCAAGAGGTCAGAGAGACAACTGGAAGGGGCCACGAGCCAAGCAATACAGGCAGCCTCTAGAAGCTGGGGGAGGCAAGGGAACAGATTCTCCTTCAGTGCGTCCCAAAGGAACCCATTTGCTGACACTTTTAATCTGTAAGATCCCTTTCAGACTTGTTCCAGAACTGTAATAGAATAAATGTGTGTTGTTTTAAGCCGTTAGGTTTGTGGTAATTTGTTCCTTCAGCAGTAGGAAACTAATACAGATTTAAAGTAAGAACTTCCCCGGAAGAAGATTAGCTTAAAGATGGCGGCATGAGAGGTGAGACAGAGACCTCCTCCTAAAACCATACATAATACGAAAATATAATTTAATACAACTAATCCTGAAAAAGCAACAGAAAAGAAGGCTGCACCAGACTGCATACACCTGGAGAAAAGAGCAGACCTCAAGAAACGGGGTAACGTACCAAAGCTGTGACCTGGCGTGGCCCAAGCACTTCCCTCACCCCAGCTCACCGGCAGGAGGAAGAGAAACAGAGCGGGAATGGAGTGGAGGCCTGGGACTGCTGAACACCTAGCCCTGGAGATCTGCTCTGGGAGCATGAACCTACATTGCATGGTGATCTGGTGATTTAGTGCAGTTGGAAAGCTAAGACAGGTGGAATACCAGGAGAGACGGAGATTCCAGCTGCTTGTGGAAAACAGGGATTCACTGGAGCTTAAATTATCTTCAGGTGCTCCATCCTCCTGGCTGGCTAGCAGCTCCAATGCCCTCCACTGTGATACGCAGCCAGGTGTGTCTTCCTCCCAGCTAGCCTGCACCTGGCTCAGGCTCACAAACTCGCAACCCTTGCCCTGGTGTAAGGCCAGCCAGAGGGAAGCCCTGCCTATGGCAGCTACAAGCACAAAGCACAGCGGCTTACACTTGTGTGTTCAGCCCACTGGTTCTGGCAGTGGAGACAGGCATAGCAGCCAGGAAGCAGGAAACAGCTTTTTCATCCCCCCAAGCACCAACGCGGCTCCCCGGCAACCCCCAACATTGCTCCAGAGGCTGAGCAGCTCCAGGGAGTAGAGCTTCTGGGCACTAGAGGGCGCCATATTCAAATATGAAACACCAAAAGAACCTGGTTCAGAGTAAAATTATTAATACAACTCCAGAGAAAGATTTAAATGACATCGACCTCATGACTCTTCCTGAAAGGGAGTTCAAAATAAAAATCATTAACATGTTCATGGAGTTACAGAAAGATATTCAAGAACTCAGGAATGAAGTCCGATTGGAGATCCAATTGTTGAAGAGCACAATGGAGGGTATGAAAAGCAGATTGGATACGGTGGAGGAGACGATAAATGAAATAGAAACTAGAGAAGAGGAATACAAGAAATTGAGGCACAGAGAGAAAAAGGATCTCTAAGAATGAAAGAATATTAAGAGAACTGTGTGACCAATGCAAACGGAACAATATTAGCATTATAGGGGTACCAGAAGAAGAAGAGAGAGAAAAAGGGATAGAAAGTGTCTTTGAGGAAGTAATTACTAAAAACTTCCCCAATCTGGGGAAGGAGATAATCTCTCAGGTTATGGAGGTGTGCAGATCTCCCAACAAAAAGGACCAAAGGAGGACAACAACAAGACATATAATAATTAAAATGGCAAAGATAAAGGATAAGGACAGAGTATTAAAAGCAGCCAGACAGAGAAATAAGATCACATACAAAGGAAAACCCATCAGGCTATCATCAGACTTCTCAGCAGAAACCTTACAGGCGAGAAGGGAGTGGCTTGATGTATTTAATGCAATGAAACAGAAGGGCCTTGAACCAAGAATACTTTATCCAGCAATGTTATAATTTAAATTTGAAGGGGGGATTAAATAATTTCCAGATAAGCAAAAGCTGACAGAATTTACCTCCCACAAACCATATCTACAGTATATTTTGGAGGGACTGCTATAGATGGAAGTGTTCCTAAGGTTAAGTAGCTGTCACCAAGGGTAATAAAAAGGGATAGACAAGGAGTACAGAATATGATACCTAATATATAAAGTATGGAGGGGGAAGAAAAGGAGGAGAAAAAAAGAACCTTTCGGTGGTGTTTGTAATAGCATACTAAGTGAGTTAAGTTAGACTTTTAGATAGTAAGGAAGTTTTCCTTGAACCTTTGGTAATCACAAATCTAAAGCCTGCAATGGCAATAAGTACATACCTATCAATAATCACCCTAAATGTAAATGGTCTGAATGCACCAATCAAAAGACATAGAGTCACTGAATGGATAAAAAAAAAAAAGACTCATCTACATGATGCCTACAAGAGACTCACTTCAAACCCCAAGACATACACAGACTAAAAGTAAAGGGATGGAAAAAGATATTTCATGCAAACAATAGTGAGAAAAAAGCAGGTGTTGCACTACTTGTATCAGACAAAATAGACTTCAGAACAAAGAAAGTCACAAAAGACAAAGGACAATATTATATAATGATAAAGGGGTCAATCCAATAAGAGTATGTAACCATTATAAATATCTATGCACCCAATACAGGAGCACCTACACATGTCAAACAAATACTAACATAATTAAAAGAGAAAATAGAATGTAATTCATTTATTCTAGGAGACTTCAACACACCACTCACTCCAAAGGACAGATCAATGAGACACAAAATAAGTAAGGAGACAGACGCATTGAACAACACACTAGAACAGATGGACCTAACAGACATCTACAGAACTCTAGGTCCCAAAGCAGCAGGATACACATCCTTCTCAAGTGCACATGGAACATTTTCCAGAATAGACCACATATTAGGCCACAAAAAGCCTCAGCAAATTCAAAGAGATTGAAATTGTATCAACGAACTTCTCATATCACAAAGGTATGAAACTAGAAATAAATTGTACAAAGAAAACAAAAAGGCTCAGAAATACATGGAGGCTTAACAACTTGCTCCTAAATAATCAATGGATCAATGACCAAATTAAAACAGAGATCAAGCAATATTTGGAGACTAATAAAACAACAGCACAACGGCCCAACTTCTGTGGGACGCAGCAAAGGCAGTTCTAAAAGGAAAGTATATAGCAATCCAGGCCTATTTAAAGAAGGAAGAACAATCCCAAATGAATAGTCTAAATTCAAAATTATTGAAACTGGAAAAAGAAGAACAAATGAGGCCCAAAGTCAGCAGAACGAGGGACATAATAAAGATCAGAAAAGAAATAAATAAAATTCAGAAGAATAAAAAAATAGAAAAAAGTTGATGAAACCAAGAGCTGGTTCTTTGAGAAAATAAACAAAATAGGTAAACTCCTAGCCAGACTTATTAAGAGAAAAAGAGAATCTACACACATAAACAGAATCAGAAATGAGAAAGGAAAAATCACAACGGAAACCACAGAAATATAACGAATTACTAGAGAATCCTATGGAAATCTATATGCTAACAAATGGATAACCTAGAAGAAATGGACAACTTTCTAGAAAAATACAACCTTCCAAGACTGACCAAGGAAGAAACAGAAAATCTAAAAAGACCTGTTACCAGCAATGAAATTGAATAGGTAATCAAAAAACTACCCAAGAACAAAACCCCCAGACTGGATGGAATCACCGCTGAATTTTATCAGACATTTAGAGAAGACATAATATCCATTTTCCTTAAAGTTTTCCAAAAAATACAGGAGGAGGGAATACTTCCAAACACATTCTATGAAGCCAGCATCACTCTAATACCAAAACCAGGCAAAGACACCACAAAAAAAGAAAATTACAGACCAATATCCCTGATGAACATAGATGCAAAAATACTCAACAAAATATTAGCAAACTGAATTCAAAAGTACATCAAGAGGATCATACACCATGATCAAGTGGGATTCATCCCAGGGATGCAAGGATGCTACAACATTCGAAAATCCATCAACATCATTCACTACATCAACAAAAGAAGGACAAAAACCACATGATCATCTCCATAGATGCTGAAAAAGCATTCGAAAAAATTCAACATCCATTCATGATAAAAACTCTCAACAAAATGGGTACAGAAGGCAAGTGCCTCAACATAATAAAGGTCATATGTGACAAACCCACAGCCAACATCATACTTAACAGTGAGAAGCTAAAAGGTTTTCCTCTAAGACTGGGAACAAGACAATGATGCCCACTCTCCCCACTTCTATTCAACATAGTTCTGGAGGTCCTAGCCACGGCAATCAAATAACACAAAGAAATAAAAGGCACCCAGACTGGTAAGGAAGAAGTCAAACTGTCCCTGTTTGCAGATGACATGATGTTGTACATAAAAAACCCTAAAGAAACCACTCCAAAACTATTAGAACTAATATCTGAATTCAGCAAAGTTGCAGGATACAAAATTAATACACAGAAATGTGTTGCGTTCCTATACACTAGCGATGAACTAGCAGAAAGAGAAATCAGGAAATCAATTCCATTCACAATTGCATCAGAAAGAATAAAATACCTAGGAATAAATCTGACAAAGAAAGTGAAAGACCTATACCCTGAAAACTACAAGACACTCTTAAGAGAAATTAAAGAGGTTACTAATAAATGGAAATCCATCCCATGCTCTTGGGTAGGAAGAATTGTGAAAATGGCCATCCTGCCTAAAACAATCTACAGATTCAATGCAATCCTTATCAAAATACCAACATCATTCTTCAACAAACTGAAACAAATAGTTCTAAAATTCAAATGGAACAACAAAAGACCCTGAATAGCCAAAGCAATCCTGAGAAGGGAGAATAAAGCAGGGGGCATCTCGCTTCCCAACTTCAAGCTCCACTACAAAGCCACAGTAATCAAGACAATTTCATACTGGCACAAGAACAGACCCATAGACCAGTCGAACAGAATAGAGAGTCCAGATATTAACCCAAGTATATATGGTCAATTAATATATGATAAAGGAGCCATGCATATACAATGGGTAGATGACAGCCTCTTCAACAGTTGGTGTTGGCAAAACTGGACAGCTACATGTAAGGAAATGAAACTGGATTACTGCCTAACTCCATACACAAAAGTAAACTCAAAATAGATCAAAGACCTGAATGTAAGTCATGAAACCATAAAACTCTTAGAAGAAAATATAGGCAAAACTCTCTTGAATATAAACATGAGCAATTTATTCATGAACATATCACCCTGGTAAGGGAAGCAAAAGCAAAAATGAACAAGTGCGACTATATCAAGCTAAAAAGCTTCTGTAAAGCAAAGGATACCATCAGTAGAACAAAAAGACATCATACAGTATGGGAGAATATATTCATAAATGACGTATCTGATAAGGGGTTGACATCCAAAATATACAAAGAACTCATGCACCTTAACAAACAAAAAGCAAATAATCCAATTAAAAATGGGCAGAGGATCTGAACAGACATTTCTCCAAAGAAGAAACTCAGATGGCCAACAGGCACATGAAAAGATGCTCCACATCGCTAATCATCAGAGAAATGCAGATTAAAACCACAATGAAATATCACCTCACACCAGTGAGGATGGCCAACATCCAAAACACAAACAACAATAAATGTTGGCGAGGATGTGGAGAAAAGGGAACCCTCCTACACTGCTGGTGGGAATGCAAATTAGTTCAACCATTGTGGAAAGCAGTATGGAGGTTCCTCAAAAAACTCTAATTAGAAATACCATTTGACCCAGGAATCCCACTCCTAGGAATTTACCGTAAGAATGCAGCAGCCCAGTTTCTACAAGGCAGATGTACCCCTATGTTTATTGCAGCACTATTTACAATAGCCAAGAAATGGAAGCAACCTAAGTGTCCATCAGTAGATGAATGGATAAAGAAGAGGTGGTACATATACACAATGGAATAATATTCAGCCATAAGAAGAAAACAAACTCTACCATTTGCAACAACATGAATGGAGCTAGAGGGTATTATGCTCAGTGTAATAAGTCAGGTGGAAAAAGACAAGTATCAAATGATTTCACTCATCTGTGGAGTATAAGAACAAAGCAAAAACTGAAAGAACAAAACAGCAGCAGACGCACAGAACCCAATAATGGACTAACAGTTACCAAAGTGAAAGGGACTGGGGAGGATGGGTGGGGAGGGAGGGATAAGGGGGAAAAGGGGCATTATGATTAGAACACATAATGTTGATAGGGGGGCACGGGGAGGGCTGTACAACACAGAGAAGACAAGTAGTGATTCTATAGCATCTCATTACACTGATGGACAGTGACGGTAATGGGGTATGTGACTTGATAATGGGGGGAATCTAGTAACCACAATGTTGTTCATGTAAGTGTATATTAATGATACCAAAAAAAATAAAAAAGGAAGCCAATAAAAAAAAAGAACTTTCCCTACATCACAGATTACAGTGAAGCCAGGATTAAAACCAAGAGTGATGTCAATTGTATATCAATGAAGCTGGAAAAAATCACAAAACAATCCCCAGAGTGAATATTCCAAAGCCTTTGTAGTCTTTCCCCAAAATCTGTTACCTCTTAAGAAACTCCTCCACTGTTTGCTAAGTATGTGCTGAAGAGCTTGTCTGCCAAGCTCCTTCCCTCTCTCTTGCCTAAGGCACAATGTGTACAATAGTAAGTGGTACTAGATGCTAAAATGCTGGGATGCTGGACAATAGACAAACATCTTTGGATCAATGAATTTTTTTTAACAGAATAGTGGAAAGAGAACTGGATTACAGTTCAGAGGCTTACTACAGGGGGCTGGTAGTCTCTAGCTCTGAGGCTTGAGCAAACCCTTTCACATTTCTGGGCCTCATTTGCTCAGCTGCAAAATAAGGGCTTAAACTCGACGGGCTTTGATGTTCCTTTAGTTTTAACATCTCACAGTTTTTCATGACTCCTAGTATTTCCTGTCCTTTCTCCCCAGCATACACCCTTGGAAGCCATTAAGCCCCTCATGGGAGTTCAGTCATAGCAACTTGGATGCCAATTCATTTATTATTTAACTAAGGAAAAGGAAAGAAACCTCTCCACTTCCCAAAGTGTCACTGTTAGAAGAGATCGTCTTAAATTCCCCAAATTTTAGAAACTCAGCGCATTAAGCTGAAAGATTAACAACTGGAAAATTTGAAGAGAATATCTTAGTTTGTAAATTCTGTCATGGCATATAAAGTATTATTTGAATGGTTCTACATGAGTAATAGTTCTATCTAATTCTGGAACTGGCCATATTCCATGTTATCTGGTGCTGGAGCCTGAAAGGGGAGCTTGAAATGAGATCTGGATCTTTGGCAAATGATCTCAGGGGCCCCAAATACACTAGAGTCAAGGCTGTCTCGGATTATGTGTTCAAACTAAACGTCAATTTGGTAAGCTAGAGCAATTCTGAGGCTTACGATGGAATGATACCCTGAAGGTTTCAAACAGCCTTAATGATAATACTTGGCATGTCACAACTTTGAAGAATTGAAACCATGGCACAAATTCACCTTCTCCTTTCTGTGCTGGTCCTGGGTACAAATCCAGAAACGCTGCTGATGGTTCCCAATTTGCTTCCTCAGCATTGTTCTGCTTTCTGCACTGCAGATGCCCAGGACTACTTAGGAAAACATATTGATTATTAACCCGACCAATCAAAAAATAATAAACAGTCTTGTGGTCTTAAAGTACTTTTATTTCTTGACCTCTCTTTTCAGCATGTGACATCACCACCATTCTCTCCTAGAACACGTTTCCACCTTATTCTATGATGCTCCACTCTATCCACTCCCACTCTCAGCTGTTCCTGCTTAGTCCCCACCTCTGGCTTCTCTTCTTCCCATTGCCTGCTCACTTTTTAGTTTTCCATTTCCATTCTGGGTTCTCAGCTCTTCTGCACATTATCTCCCTAGATGACCTCATCTAATCACAGTGTTCAATTAGCACCCTAATATGGATACCCTGAAGTCTACAGAGAGCTCTGAACCCTCTCCTGAGCCTCACTTTCCACATATTGAATGTGCTGGGGTCACAGAGCCCAGGCTGAATGCCCTCTCTGCCACTAAGAAGAACGGTGTGAATGAGAGCATATGACTTAAGCTTCAGTTTTCTTCTCTATAAAATGGGGAGAATAATAGAATGTACCTCAGAGTGTTGTACTAAACATTAAAGAAGTTAATTTTTTAAAGTGCTTGGCACAGTCATCACTTAATACACATTATACATAATTCTTATTTGAATAATTGAGCTTTTAAACTTGCACTCTGTTAGTAAATCCAGTGCACACCCCTCCTCCCTTAAAAAAAAAAACATCACACCTCATACAACCCCTCTAATGATTCCAAATTCTGTCAGTGGCATCACATGCCTTCCCATTTTCTAGACCCAAGAGTATGAGTCAACTTTGCACCTCTCTCTCTTCGGTCCCAGTAGCTGGTGGATTGCCAAGCCCTACCTTTTAGTTCAGATCTGGAGCCTCCTGTCCATTCCAACCCCCAGGAGCCTAATTTACATAGATTATTGTCATGGTTCCTTAACCATCATCCCTTGTTCTCATGGTTTTTTTTGCTGCCAGCCCATTGTGTACATAGCACAAATGCAGCAGTTGCACCCTCCCTTGCTCCTAAACAAACGTCCACTAACTCACCCTCTTTGTTGAATAAAATCCAATTCCTCAAAGTAACATTCAAAATTCTACAGGGTAGAGTGGGGCTTGGCTCCAGCTGTGAAGGGCAGGGTGAGGACTGCCCTCTGGATGGCATCAGGAGGCGTCAGCTTGCTGGGAGAGAACCATGAGTCACTTGGTTATTCTTAGTGGCAGAGTATACAACAAGACTGGATAACTATTCTAAATAGCAAAAAGTATCAAAAGTCATATGGGCATGATAACATTCCACCATAAATACTTATCACACATCTACTAAGTGTCAGACCCCACAGCTGGGGTTGGGAATATAGCAGTGAAGGTAACACGGTCTTTGCTGTCCAGGATTTACCATCAGAGTGGGAGATGAGTAAATCCACAGGCCGTTGTAACACTGCACGGAAACCACTGAGCTCTTTTGTGGGCACCCACACCCATACCCAAGAGTGGCACCCACACATGGGGGCTAGGGGAGTGGGGAAAGTTCTAGGAGGAAATGACATTTTAGGCGAGACAGGAGTGTGAAGATTCACTCAGCCAGGTGAAGGGTGGAGAGCGGGTGTTTCAGGATGAAGGGTCCCCTGGGACACCAGGAGACAGGGAGGCCTTGGTCTGAGGCTCAGCTGGGGGCAGAGGGGAGGATGTTGAGAGAGAAGGCTAAGGAGGTAGGCAGGGAGGGAGTAAGAAGAACTTTGTTTACTTTGATGAAAGGGTTGGCTTTTATCCTGGGGGTATGTGAGTGGCACTAGCAAGATTTAATCAGATTTTCTTTGTTCTTGGAAGAAAAAGGCCCAGATTTTAGTTGGAAGAGGCTAAGTACATGAATCATTAGAACTTAAACAATTTCAGTAGTTCTGTTTCAACAACTGAAGCAATTTCAATTTCAGTTTCAAGACTCTTAATTGCATTTGCTTCTCTACCTCTGACCTTGGCAGTTTGTAAGTTACAAGGGAAGTCATCAATTAGTTTATGCCTGCTGTCTAGATAAATATTTGTTAGGGTCATAATTGTAGGATTTCAGAGTCAGAAAGGATCTCAGACTGGGTCTGCTTGACAACAGGGCATGGGACCACTGAATGGCAGGTCTTAATTGATTGCCTTCTCTCTCTGTGGCCCTAAGTAACCGTAAAACACCATGGGGTGGAGGCACGATGCCTGGAAGGGTCCCTCAGGGTCCCTTGGCTGACCCAACCCAACACCCCTTCTCAGGTCTCAGAGAGAGGAGGTCATGGTGAACTCCCCACAGTAAGCCTGAAACTGGCACACTAAGGAAGAGATAAAAATAAGCTGGAGTGGATAAAGACAGACTTTTAAAAGCAGCTAGAGAGAGAAAAAAGATCACATACAAAGGAAAACCCATCAGGCTATCATCAGACTCCTCAACAGAAACCTTACAGGCCAGAAGGGAGTGGCATATATATTTAATGCAATGAAACAGAAGGGGCTTGAACCAAGAATACTTTGCCCAGCAAGGTTATCATTTAAATTTGAAGGAGGGATTAAACAATTTCCAGATAAGCAAAAGCTGAGAGAATTTACCTCCCACAAACCACCTCTACAGTACATTTTGGAGGGACTCCTATAGATGGAAGTAATCCTAAGGCTAAATAGATGTCACCCAAGGGAAGACAAAGAGTACAGAATAAGATTCATATCATACAAAGAATGGAGGACAAAGGAAAAGGAGGAAAAAAAAGAACCTTTAGGTTGTGTTTGTAACAGTATATGAAGTAAGTTAAATTAGACTGTTAGATAGTAAGGGAATTGCCCTTGAACCTTTGGTAACCACGAATCTAAAGCCTGCAATGGCAATAAGTATATACCTATCGATAATCACCCTAAATGTAAATGGTCTGAATGCACCAATCAAAAGACATAGAGTTACTGAACGGATAAAAAAACAAGACCCATCTATATGCTGCCTACAAGAGACTCACTTCAAACCCAAAGACATACACAGACTGAAAGTAAAGGGATGGAAAAAGATGTTTCATGCAACTAATAGTGAGAAAAAAGCAGGACTTGCAGTACTTGTATCAGACAAAATAGACTTCAAAACAAAGAAAGTCCAAAGAGACAATGAAGGACATTACATAATGATAAAAGGGTCAGTCCAACAAGAGGATATAACTATTATAAATACCTATGCACCCAACACAGGATCACCTACATATGTGAAACAAATACTAACAGAATTAAAGGGGGAAATAGAACACAATGCATTCATTTTAGGAGACTTCAACACACCACTCACTCCAAAGGACAGATCAACCAAGCAGAAAATAAGTAAGGAGACAGAAGCACTGAACAACACACTAGAACAGATGGACCTAACAGACATCTACAGAACACTCCATCCAAAAGCAACAAGATACACATTCTTCTCAAGTGCACATGGAACATTTTCAAAAATTGATCATATATTAGGACACAAAAATAACCTCAGTAAATTCAAAAAGATTGAAACTGTACCAACCAGCTTCTCAGATCACAAAGGTGTGAAACTAGAAATAAATTACATAAAGAAAATGAAACAGCTCACAAACACATGAAGGCTTAATAACATGCTCCTAAATAATCAATGGATCAATGACCAAATAAAAACAGAGATCAAGCAATATATGGAGACAAATAACAACAATAATTCAACACCGCAAAATCTGTGGGACACAGTGAAGGCCATGCTAAGAGGGAAATATATTGCAATACAGGCCTACCTCGGGAAAGGACAATCCCAAATGAACAGTCTAAACTCATAATTAATGAAACTAGAAAAGGAAGGACAAATGAGGCCCAAAGTCAGTAGAAGGGGGGACATAATAAAGATTAAAGCAGAAATAAATAAAATTGAGAAGAATAAAACAATAGAAAGAATCAATGAAAGCAGGAGCTGGTTCTTTGAGAAAAATAAACAAAATAGATAAACACCTAGCCAGACTTATCAAGAAAAAAAGAGAGTCTACACACATAAACAGAATCAGAAATGAGAAAGGAAAAATTACTACAGAAACCACAGAAATACAAAGAATTATGAGAGAATAGTATGAAAAATTATATGGTAACAAACTGGATAACCTAGAAGAAATGGACAACTTTATAGAAAAATACAACCTTCCAAGGCTGACCCAAGAAGAAACAGAAAATCTGAATAGATCAATTACCAGCAAAGAAGTTGAACTCGTAATCAAAAAACTACCTAAGAACAAAACTCCTGGAACAGATGGTTTCACTGATGAATTTTATCAAACATTTAGTGAAGACCTAATACCCATCCTCCTTAAAGTTTTCCAAAAAGTAGAAGAGGAGAGAATACTCCCAAACTCATTCTACGAGGCCAACATCACACTACTACCAAAACCAGGCAAAGACACCACAAAAAAAGAAAATTACAGACCAATATCCCTGATGAACATAGATGCAAAAATACTCAACAAAATATTAGCAAACCGAATTCAAAAATACATCAAAAAGATCATCCATCATGATCAAGTGGGATTCATCCCAGGGATGCAAGGATGGTACAACATTCGAAAATCCATCAACATCATGAACTACATCAACAAAAAGAAGGACAAAAACCACATGATCATCTCCATAGATGCTGAAAAAGTATTCGACAAAATTCAACATCCATTCATGATAAAAACTCTCCACAAAATGGGTATAGAGAGCAAGTACCTCTACATAATTAAGGCCATATATGACAAACCCACAGACAACATTATGCTTAACAGCGAGAAGCTGAAAGCTTTTCCTTTAAGATTGAGAACAAGACAAGGATGCCCACTCTCCCCACTTTTATTCAACATAGTCCTGGAGGTCCTAGCCACAGCAATCAGACAACACAAAGAAATAAAAGGCATCCAGTTTGGCAAGGAAGAAGTCAAACTGTCCCTGTTTGTAGATGACATGATATTGTACGTAAAAAAACCCTAAAGAATCCACTCCAAAACTATTAGATCTAATATCTAAATTCAGCAAAGTTGAGGGATACAAAATTAATACACAGAAATCTGTTGCATTTCTATACACTAATGGTGAAGTAGCAGAAACAGAAATCAGGAAAACGATTCCATTCACAATCACATCCAAACAAATAAAATACCTAGGAATAAACCTAACCAAGGAAGTGAAAGACCTGTACCCTGAAAACTACAAGACACTCTTAAGAGAAATTAAAGAGGACACTAATAAATGGAAATTCATCCCATGCTCTTGGCTAAGAAGAAGTAATATTGTCAAAATGGCCATCCTGCCTAAAGCAATCTACAGATTCAATGCAATCCCTATCAAAATACCAACAGCATTCGTCAATGAACTAGAGCAAAAAGTTCTAAAATTCATATGGAACCACAAAAGACCCAGAATGGTCAAAGCAGTCCTGAGAAGGAAGAATAAAGCAGGGGGAATTATGCTCCCTGACTTCAAGCTCTACTACAAACCTACAGTAATCAAGACAATTTGGTGCTGGAACAAGAACAGACCCATAGACCAGTCAAACAGAATAGAGAGCCCAGATATAAACCCAAGCATATATGGTCAATTAATATGCGATAAAGGAGCCATGGATATACAATGGGGAAATGACAGCCTGTTCAACAGCTGGTGTTGGCACAATTGGACAGGTACATGTAAGAGAATGAAACTGGATTAGTGTCTAACCCCATACACAAAAGTAAACTCAAAATGGATCAAAGACCCAAATGTAAGTCATGAAACCATAAAACTCTTAGAAAAAAATATAGGCTAAAATCTCTTGGACATAAACATGAGCAACTTCTTCATGAACATATCTCCCCAGGCAAGGGAAACAAAAGCAAAAATGAACAAATGGGAATATATCAAACTAAAAAGCTTCTGTACAGCAAAGGACACCATTAGTAAAACAAAAAGACATATAGTATGGGAGAATATATTCATAAATGACATATCCAATAAGGGGTTGACATCCAAATTATATAAAGAACTCACACACCTCAACAAACAAAAAACAAATAATCTAATTAATAAATGGGCAGAGGACCTAAACAGACACTTCTCCAAAGAGGAAATCCAGATGGCCAACAGGCACATGTAAAGATGCTCCACATCGCTAATCATCAGAGAAATGCAAATTAAAACCACAGTGAGATATCACCTCACACCTGTTAGGATTGCCACAATCCAGAAGACAACAACAAATGTTGAGGAAGATGTGGAGAAAGGGGAACCCTCCTACACTGCTGGTGGGAATGTAAATTAGTACAACCATTGTGGAAAGCAGTATGGAGGTTCCTCAAAAAACTCAAAATAGAAATACCATTTGACCCAGGAATTCCACTCTTAGGAATTTACCCTAAGAATGCAGCGGCCCAGTTTGAAAAAGACATATACAACCCTATGTTTATCTCAGCACTATTTACAATAGCCAAGAAATGGAAGCAACCTAAGTGTCCATCAGTAGATGAATGGTTAAAGAAGAGGTGGTGTCATATACACAATGGAATATTATTCAGCCATAAGAAGAAAACAAATCCTACCATTTGCAACAACATGGATGGAGCTGGAGGGTATTATGCTCAGTGAAATAAGCCAGGTGGAGAAAGACAGTATCAAATGATTTCACTCATATGTGGAGTATAAGAACAAAGCAAAAACTGAAGGAACAAAACAGCAGCAGACTCACAGAACTAAGAATGGACTAACAGTTACCAAAGGGAAAGGGACTGGGAAGATGGGAGGGAAGGGAAGGATAAGGGAGGAAGGGCTATTACAATTAGCACACATAATGTAGCAGGGGTGGGGGTGGGGTGGGGGGATACGGGGAAGGCAGTATAACACAGAGAGGACAAGTAGTGATTCTATAACATCCGACTACGCTGATGGACAGTGACTGCAATGGAGTATGTGGTGAGGACTTGATAATAAGGGGACACTAATAACCATAATGTTGCTCCTGTAATTGTATATTAATAATAGCAAAATAAAAAAAAAACAAGGAAAATAAATACATAAGCTGGAGTGTCAGGCATTCTAGGAGCACTGGGCCTCATTATTTTAATAGATACTGCCCTTTTTAGGCCACTCCTGAAAAACAGAGAGATAACATCCCCTCTAGGTCCAGACTCAAAGGCTAGCTTAATAGAATTTGGTCCCATGCAGCATATGTCATGAGGGAAAAATCTATCTTGATGGCTTGCTCATTATAGGGACGATGTCACATAGTGGGACAGCCCTGGCGAAGGGTAGGAGAGTGGAGGTGACTTGCATTTGATTTTCTCCCACAATGAAGGTTAAAGAAGCGGCGTTTTCAAGTATTTTTTAGGGTCCCTGGGAATTTCAACATCCCCTTACCCTACAATAACTGGTGTGACCAATCTAGGAGACATATTTAGGCTTTGCATTAACATTACCGAATGCACTCACATTTCAGAAAGCAACGGCTTTTTTATCCCATTGGCATAGCAGTGAGATTTCACAGACGGGCAGCGTTGCTCAGTGTAGGCTTTTGTGACTGCTCTGGGCCTCTGAGCAAGTTACTTCACCTCTTCATTAAGGAACCTCTGGCCCTTCATACCTCAAATGGGGTAGATAACACTACCTTAGAGCTTTGTTGTGAGAATTAAGAGCTAATGCGTGTAAAGTGCTTAGCATGATAAACACATTTCAGAAAGTAACTGCTTCTGCATTTACAGATTTCTGTGGTTCTATTAGGATAAAGCCACACCAGGGAGAAGAAGTCCTAGAGCCAGCCTACACTGCCAATGTTAGCTGTTATTGTTATTACCGTTCCATTCATGATTTCAAGCTATCTTGTTCGCTTGGCACCTCACTGATGGCATCGGTTATGACACTGTTGGGGTGACAGATCCCAACCTAATATTTTACTTCTTCTCGGGGGATTTGTGCTTCTGTGATTTACCTACCCTTGTCATTTGTCCATTTTCAGTTAGGGCAAGTCACCTTTTAAAACAAATTATCTCAAATTGAAGTCTGCCTGTACATTTATATAACAGCAAAGCCAAGGCTCTTAAGGCCTTGAGCAAAATGAAACTGACTGCCCCGGTGTGCGCCGATGCCGAGATTTCACTGGCCCTTTTGCCCGCCGTCCATCATTGCTTCGCAGACCTTCCCTCCATAGCTTCAGTCCTTTCCGAGAGCACTCGACACTTCCTTTTCTTCCTCTTAATACTTTCACCACTTCCTATTATCCCAAAATTTATAGGCTCCCCTTCCTGACTAAGGAGACACTGACAATGAGATTTTGTATATAAACCACCATGGATCCCAGAGGAAAAACTGAAATCAAAGGAAAAACTACACTATACTAGCTAATCACACAATTAATTAAACTACACTACACAAAACTAGTTACATTAGTATCTTCCACTCCACAGTTGCAAATTGCATTTATTTAGCCAATCATCTACCATCTACTCAGTGCTCACAATGTGTCAGGTGAGGGGCTGGCACCCGTCCAGAGATGGAAAGTCACAGATGGAGGCTCGGGGAGCTTGGAGCAAATAGCGGATCTGAAGGAAGCCAGACAACGGACTTGGTGACGCGGCTCCACGAGCCGGTCAGAGGAGGCAAGCGGAGGGCCAGGAGCTGCGTGCGCTATCCGCAAAAAACGTCTGTGCTGAGTGAATATTTTAATGTTTGTTTGCCTTCTTTTCCTTAATGAAGCCCTGGGAAGACAGAGTCCTTGTCATCTCCTCTCTCGTCCTCCTGCGGGTCCCCAGGTCTCTGCACCCACTGCCCCGTGAGCTGTGTCCGGTCTGGAAGAACCAGGAGGCAGTTGTGCTGGAAGAGCTCAAGCACCTGCCGACTTCTTTTCCCTGCTGTGGTGGGTTCAAACCCAGATGTCATCCTAATAGTACAACAGAAATCTGCCAGTGAAAAAGCGAACAAAAATTTTTTTTGAAATTTGAAATGCACTTACTGTGCTAAGCACTTCAAACAAATTATTTCTTTTAATTCACATAACAAATCTCTAAGGTCGATAGTATTATCTCCATTTTAGAGATGGGGAGCCAGAGGCACAGAGTGGTTAAGTAACTTGCTCAGAGTCACACAGTGAAGTGGTGGCTTATCTTTTACTATGAGCCAGGCAGGTCGTTCACAAAAGCCTACACTATTCAGTATTGCTTGCCCATGAAATCTCACTGTTATACAGATGAAATAAAAAAGAGAGAGTTTAGTCACTTTTACCAGATTGGTGAAGACTAGGAAGCTGAATGTTGTCCAGGGTGAGGAAGGCTTGGAGAGAGGTGTGCTCTGCCACCCCATGTAGATAAGGCGATGGGCATCCATTCCTCCTTTCCTCAAGGAAGTTCAGAATCTGTTCAGGTCACCACCTATCTCCAGCTTCAGAATGGAATCTGGGTATTTTAAGCCAATGTTTTTCAAACTGTAAACATAAAGTTCATTCGGTGGGTCACAACCAGTGTCCTTCTAAAAAATGAAATAGAGTAAAAATAGAACGCATCACACCTTTTACCTGGGGTTCTGGTCTGTGTGAGAAAAATAAATGTCTTTACTATTTAAGCCCATTTGTGTTAGGATTGTTCCTTTGCAGCTGAAAGCATTCTGGATGATTCTCTAAAAGTTGGAACTGTGCAATATTTCTGGAAGGGATTCTGACTCTATGTGTCAAAAATTTAGTCATCTTTAGCAATACCACCTCTAGGAATATATCTCAAAAAAGGAAAAGATTATATGGACACTGTAAAAGGATATTCATGGGACTAATATTTTTAACAGCAAAAATATGGCAATGACCTAAATAATCACCAATCACCAATAATGATTATGTTAACTATGTTGTATTCCAGACGTTATACAATGGAATGCTATGCAACCTGTAATATGATGAGATTTAGAAAGTAGCAAATCGTTCACTTCCTGTCAGAGCCCAAAAGATACAGCAGGAAATTTGTCAAGCCACTGAGTTAAAATGAAAAGTTAAGATGCCTGTGATTTTTGCAACCACTGATGTATAATTGATGGAGGCAGAGGTCATCATTAGATACTAAAACCACTGGGTAAAAGCTGTACAAGCAGGATGTTTCCAGGGTTTCAAAAGATCACTCCTGAGGTTAGTTATTTATTGATTACAAGGGGGAAAGGGACCTTTACTTTGGAGAGATCTGGCAAATGCCACTTTAACCAAGAGATCAGATTTTGCAGTCCCAGTAGTGAGACAAATAGACCTCATGAGCCTCCCGATATGATGCCTCGTGAAGCACCGACAACCTAAGGTCGTAATCTTGTCAGAAAGATTTAACTGGAAATCTGATCGAAGGAAGCAGACAATTCAGATTGTAGGGCATTTGCCTTGGATTGTTCAAAAATGTCCATGTCGCAAAAAAAAAAGCAGGAGACGATATTCTAGAACTGCACTGTCCAATAGAAATACATGGGCAATTAAAAATTTTTAAACAGCTGTGTTACAAACCAGAGACAAAATTAATTTTAATAACACATATTTAGCCTGATCTATTCAAGGCATTATCATTTCAACACAGACAATATACAGAATTACTGAGATAGTTTATATTCTTTGTGTCCTAAGTTCTCAGTACAATCAGTCTGGACTTGCTAGGTTTGGGGGCCACACTGGGGGCTTCAGCATGGGATGGCATGTTCTAGATTAAAGAGGACTGAGAGGCATATAACCAAATGAAATGTGGATCCTATATTGGAACAAAAAAGTAGTTATAAGGGAGATGTGGGGATAATTGAGGAAATGTAAGTATAGACTGTATATTAGATAATACTATTGAATATATGTTAAAGTCCTTGGTAATAATCTTAGTTATATAGGAGGATGACGTTATTCTTACGAGATAGGTGCCGAAGTACTTAGGAGCAGAGTAAGATGTCTGCAACTTACTTTCAAATGGTTTATCCCATTATAAATAGATGGCAAGTAAATAAACAGGGATTGAGGTAGATAAAGTGAGAGAGAGAGTGAGAATATGTTAATGGTGAATCTAGGGAAAGGATGTTCAGATGTTTAGAGTATTGTTTTTCCCAAGTGTTTTAAATTTGAAAGGTCTCAAAGAAAAAATAAATTCTAGTAATGATAATGACATTTTACATTACTTCATAGTTTACAGCGTATTTTCACATACATGGTTAATTTGATCCTTTCAAAAGTCCACAGAGGCAGTGTGCTTTATCTCTGACAGTCAACAAAAAATTTCTTGAGCGCCTAACCGCATTCCAGGCATGGCCCAGACATTTTTTTCTTTTAATTTCTACAAAAATGCCCAGAGGCACATAGGGTCTTTTCCATTCACAGAGGCTGACATCTGAGGCTCTGAGATGTTAGGGGACGACCGAGGTCCCCAAACATGCAGGCCCCAGAGCTGGGGTTTGAGAGCATCTCAGTCCCACTCTGGAGGCTGAGCTCATTGCTCTCTTGGCATCCTGTTGAAGCCCAGAGAAGTTAATTAACTTGTACAAAGTCACACAGCTACTACAGGGCTGTACCAGAATTCAATCCCAGACTTCTATTTCTGGTCTCTTTCTTCACAGCACCCAAGCCTCCCGTGGAAACCCTCAGGTGAACACTGTGAAATAAATTCAGGCTCACATGTGGTGGCTCATGTGGGAAGAAGCCTTGGCCTGAGGGCCCTCTGCAAAGGAAATTAGCCGAGTTATTGGAGCAGAGACAAGCAAGGGCCCAGGAGCTCAGAGAAGGCCTCAAGGGGGAGAAGCTTTGAAAAAGTAAAAACACGACCACATCGACTAAATCATCTGATGCTCTGAGTAAGAAGCATGAGTTGCCACACCACGTGACTGGGCAGCTGTAAGCTCCAGCCCCAGAGGCCAGATCTGGCACAGACTCGGTTGTCCCAGCGGAGAGTGTTCAGGCGGAATTACGCTCTGCGGGGGGAAAGCAGGTCAGGGCTCCAGTCTTACAGCTCCGCCGCATTTTAAAAATACTATTCAGTTGTCATTTAACTTTAGATGAAATTTAAATTTGTAAGTGAAAATTAGAATTTCTATTTAATTTTAAGTACTCAATTAAAGGACTATGTGTTTTACTAAAAGTTTTAGGCTAGAGAACAATGAAGCCATTTGTCAAGATATTCAAATAAGGAGAAAATAGCAGTAATAGCAGGAATCTAAGGAGCTATGAGTTTTGCATCGAAACAGGCTCAGCACAGTGAAGACGTCTACAGATGGCTCTCTAGATACTGTCCCTTTGAGGGACACCCTCTCCTCTCCCAGGGAGGATGGGACTCAGCAGGGATCTAGCAGGTGGCTGTGAAGTTAAGGTCACCTCTTGAGTCCTGATCTTGAACCACAGAGCGCTGCTTGCCCCGCGGGAGAGAGCTGACTGGCTATCCTAGGGACAGCGGAGTCCTGGGGCGGCTGGGAGTGGCTGACTGCTCAGCAGGGGAAGCTCTGCTCCTTGGGCTCTAAGGGAGCACGGGCCCTTTGGACAGCCTGGAATGTGCCACAAGACCCTCATCTGATTGTAGAAAGGTCTATGCCAAGGCCTATGTGGCAAACTCTATGTCTGGGAGTCACAATGGCCTCTTTTCAACAACTTCTCAGCTGAATATTCTGGAATGACCGGTGATCTAGATCCTGAACCCAGGAGTTAGTGCCGAGTGCCCATAGTTTAGTTAGAGGTCTGGGAAGCAGCCACACTGGCTGAGGGTGATGCCAGCGGTGGTAGCCAAAGCCCACCGGCAGACCCACACCCTAGCAGGGTGTCCTGGAGGTGGAAGTGCAGGAAAGCAGCCTGGAACAGTCATTCAGATGGCTCATGTGAGTCTGACTGGTGAGTTAATGAATTCTGCAGCACTCCGTTCCCATCCTGCCCTGGTTTTGCCATGTGGGCAAGCCTGCCTAGACATTCATCCTGACTCCTCTGAAAAGGACCCAACATGAAGGCTGCAGAGCTCAGCAGCAAAGCGCTTGTGCTCAAACTCTTCCAAAGTGTCCCACAGCCTGACCTAGCAGCAGGTCTTCTCTGTTGCCCAGCTTGAATCCCCATTAGGTTTTTTTTTTTTAATCCAAGTCTTTACCCTGCCAAACACTAGCAATAGCATGATTTGCACAGTTAAGAGTTAAGGGGTCCCTACATGTGGGCTGGTGACTGCAGCCCAAAAGGGCACACACTCCCCTGGGTCCCCCACGTGCCCACGGGGCCCCGAGGTGGCCAACCAGACCCCAGCGCTGGAGTCCTAGGAGCTTGCGGGGCTCGAATGAGAAAATGGGGAGGGGAAGGGCCAGTCAACCACAGACCTCATGCTGGCTACCCATCTTGTGACTAGCAGTGTCCAAGACTGCGCCTGGTGAAAGGAAATGATGGAGGGCATCCCCCAGAGGGGATCTGTGGTCACTGTAAACACGGGGCCACTGTTCTAGTTCAGTGACACAATGGTCACATTATCCTTTAAACTTAGAAAAGCCACAGCAGGAAAAAAATATTGCCTCCCCCTCTCTCTTTCCCACTCTTTCTCCTTCCCTCCACCACACCCTCCCTTACCCCATTTTCTCTCTATTTTTACCCATATGAAATTCATATAACACATACTTAACCATCCTCAGGTATATGTCTCAGGGGCATTCAGTGCATTCGCAATATTGTGTGACCATCACTTCTCTCTAGTTTCAAACTTTCTCACTACCCCAGAACACCCCTAGGCATTAGGTGGTCACTCTCACCATTAATCTGCTTTCTGTCTCTAGAGGTTCGCCAGCCTGAGCATTTCATATAAAGGGAATCATGCAACATGTGACCTCCTGTGTCTGGTGTCTTTCACATGCGAGGTTCGTCCAAGCTGCAGTATGTAAAAGCTCTGTGTAGACATTTTTTCTCACTTCCTTTGGGTCTATACCTAGGAGTAGAATTTCTGGGTCATATGATAACTCTGAGGTTAACATTTTAAGCAACAGGCAAAACTGTTTTCCAAAGCGGCTGCAACCTTTTGTGTGCCCACCAGCAGCCAGCATACAGAGTCTGCTGCTCTTTCATCCCATGAAACAAAACAAAATCAACAGAACAGTTTGCTCCTCGTGAAACACTGAGTCAGCCAAGAGCATATAAATAACCAACCATGTTTCCTAACAATGATTCACAAAGTGGCTGTGTTTAAAGGTGAGCCTAAACAAACCCCCGAACTGGCCCAGAACTCACCCTGAAGGGCAGGATGAGACAATCTCTCCCTGTTTATGGGGCAAGAACTGCGCTGCATGCGTTCTGCTCGTGGCCAGCATCTCTGCTACGTCGTAACCTGGCCCATCAGCAGATCAGTGAGGCTGGACACCCGGGAGCACAGAACACGCACCTCTCCAGTGGGTGGGAAGACAGATGGGAAGAGATGTCAGAGGTAGTTCAGAGTACAGTATAAGGCAGACAGGTCTCAACCAACAAGCAAAGGGTGGCACTTTAGAGCTGGAAGGGAGAGAGCTGAGGAAGCGAAGCCCCACTCCCGCTGCCCCTGCCCAAGGTCAGTGACTAAACCTGGCCAGTGAGCAGTGGGGGAAGACAAGCTGGAAGGGAAGACTGTTCCCCTGCTCCCTTTTCCCAGACGTGTCCTACAGGCTCCCCCAAGAGCTGGTAAAATGCAGCCCACCCTCACCAGCCAAGCCTGACTCTGGGGAGAGGATCTGGGCTCTTAACAGTTCTGATCAAGAAGTTTGGGGAACACGCTGCTGTGAAAAAAGCCATCAGGCTGATTAGTGGCACCCCGAGTGCCTCATTCTTCATTTCAGTGCTGACACACCCTTATATTTGAGTGAAACTCAAAGTCATCATGCCTGTGTGATACGTGGTTTCTGTTAATCTGCTTTAGGCCCTGACAGTCTGACGGTTTAGACAGTCACAGTCTCTGGCACACACCCCCCCCAGAATGGATGGAGAGTCGCCCCACCTCTTTTAACCCAGATTATAGCAATTAACCTCACCGTTCTGTACCTTGCTTTTAAAAAGAAAAAAAAATTAAGTGCCTCATCTAATCTGATAATAATTATTTTGGGAAAACGCCTGAGCAGTCGTGTTTTTCTTTTAATCCTAATTTCACAGATGAAGAAATTGAGATCATATGACTTTAGGTTATTTGCTCAAAGACATGAAACTAGTTATTGGCTCTAATGGATTGTATTCTGCCCCCCCAAAAAGATTATGTCGGTGTCCTAACCCCCAGTACTGCAGAATGTGACCTTATTGGGGACAGGATTTCTACAGAGGTAGTCAGGTTAAAACGAAGTCATTGAGGTGGGCCTTAATCCAGTGTGACTGGTGTCCTTATAAAAAGGGGAAATTTGAACATAAATGCACGCAGGGAGACGGCCATGTGGAGATAAGGGCAGAAATCAGGGTGACACTTCTACAAGCCAAGGAACCCCAAGGAGGGCCAGAGGACCGCCAGCAGCAGGGGAGAGGCCTGGGACAGATTCTCCCTCACAGCCTCGGCAGGAACCGGTCCTGCCAACACTTTACTTTCAGACTTCTGACTTTCAGAGCTGTGAGACAATAAATGTCTGTTGTTTTAAGCCCCCCAGTCTGTGGTAATTGTATGGCAGCCCTAGCGAATGAATACATGGACCAGACAGACTCAAACCAGGGTCTGGCTACATCTAATCCAAGTGTGAGCTCCATAGCCCTGCAGCCGTCTCAAGGAGCCCAGAGAGCTGTGGGGTACAGCCAAGTAAGCAGGTGATCACCTGACAGTTCCATGACGGCAATGTGCAAAGACCATGAGACCACAGAGCAGGCAGTGTGACGGGCCAGCGGCTTTAGGGCTGGCTTCAAGCAGGGGGTGTCTGGATGTGGCCCATTTTCTCCAGTCAATTCCAGGGTAATGGTCTAGGAGGTGGTACTGCAAACACACGCCAAGGGCTCATTGATCGAGCAGGACCTTGGACAGTAGAACGAGAAGTCCCAGATGGCAAGCACACTGAGTCCTGGCCCTATTCTATCTTGCAGACAAGTCACATAGTCTCCTGGGGACTTGGTTATTCCAGCTATAAGAAAGGGACAATAATACCTACCTATCCCAATTCAGGGTGATGGACCAGATACCCTCTTAAGGTCTATTGTGAGGTTTATGTCTGCAAAAGGGTGGCTGCTGTTAGGGCAGGGCTTCCCATTGGTTCCACCTGGGAGCTTTTGAAATAATATCCAGATTCCAGGGTCCCTCTCCTAGAGTCTCTGATTCAGTGGTCCGAGTTGCTACCACAGAATAGGCATGGAAAAAATGTTCTAAAGTGATTCTGATGGGCAGCCAGCTTGGGCAGTCATTAGGTTAATGAAAACTACTGTTAAAACAGGGCCGACTGAGAGTTTGGGTTCTGGTACTAGAGAGTGCAGTTTGGAGGTACTGCTACGTAACCCACAATACTGAGCTGAGGTTGACATCAGAATGCAAATATCAGGTGGGTAGTGATGTCTGAGGCTAGTTCCTCATAATGAAATGAACACTCCAGGTATGAGTGACATGACCCTTGTGCACACACACACATGTGCATGCAGTCAAAGGCCTGCGTGACCAAGCAGTCTGAACATTCCCATGAGCAGGTCTAGGGAGATGGTGGGAGACGGTCCTTAGAACGAGGGAGGGCCTGGAGGTGGCTGCAGTTCTGTCCAGCGGGGAACTGCAGTCTGCACACTGCAGCAGTAGTAACAATAGGCATTGCTGTGCCCCAGCTGGGAGACACTCAGGGGCACAGAGGATGCCAGCAGTGTGAGCGGCAAGAAAGCAGAACCCAGTGAAATAAGATTTTTAGGAAGGCTTTTGTTGCCATGAAGTGATATCACATGCCTGGTGCCACATGGGAGGAGGAGCAGGGGGGTCACGAAGAGGGTCAGCTAAGATCCATGAGCAGGTCCACTGAACGGGGCTGGGAGAACCAAGAGGCTGGGTGTTTGCAGACGGCCTGATGGGGGTATTGTTTTAAGCCTTTCCGTGTGCTGACCTGGGAGTCTGGGGCTGGGCTGGCTGTGTAGGGATGTATGAACAACGGCTGGGAAAGGAGGGGTTTAATATTGCCAACTATAACACATTCCATCTCAGTAAGTTTATAAATTAATTGACTTGCTGACTCATTAGCTAACAATCTACACATTTACCAGGTAATGTGTAGGTATTATAGGATTTTTGGCTAAATCTGAAAGAATTTTAATAAAAGTCCAAAGGACTCTCTATAAGTAGAATCGGCTGACTGATCCCTTAGGGATGGGCCCTACCTAGGTTGGGAGTCAAGGGATCAAGACTGGGTTGGGCAGGGAATTTCCCTAAGTGGGAATTCCCAAAAGACGAATACAGCCTGCGACCTCTGGAGCATTTAACCTGTAAGTGCCAAAGTAGGGAAGCCAGGTTCAGACTTCAAGTCCTGGGGGTCAAAACAGGTCAAGGCAAAGTGGAACCAGGTGGGAAAGTTCAGAAGCTGGGAGCTAACTGGAGCCTGCAGCAGGGCAAAGCACAAGAGCACAGGCAGAATCCGAGGGAGAGGTCCTCGATTATTGCTGGGCATTTACACAAACATGCCGAGTGTAGTATGGGTAGAATGCCTAAGTGTGCTGGCATGGGAACTGTGTAATCTGTCAGGCCCAGTGCAAAATGAAAACGCTCACAAATTGAGGATTTCAAGACAGCAACAGCAGAGGTTGTACCAAGTACAGGGCCCTTCTGAGTGCTGTTCCTGGGCAGCTGTCAGGTCGCTGGCTCATGAGGCCAGCCCTGTGCGCTGGCCTGGCAGGGAAGGACGGCAACCTGTGTTTGAGCAGAAGCTTCTGGGCGCTGCAGTGGTAAGGCCTGCACTGGGCAGAACAGCCCAGAGGATGCCCTCTGAAGCTCTTCCAGCGCTGAGAGTTTCATTTAACCAGCTAAAAGCACCCGGGGGTTTTGTAGATGCTGTAATACGGTCCACACAAACAAGTCAGCCAAAAAGACAAAGCAAAGGGTCCTCTTGGCTCGTGTCTGACAATCCAATTACAGGGCCTTCCCTGTAAACATCAGCAGCCCATCCCAGTCAAAGGCTACCATTCTGCTGTAATTTAACGAGGGACAAGTGCAGTAGCAACCATACAAATAGTCCTGGGGAGGTGGGGAGAGCTTACGGCGTTTATTACTTTCCTAAGTTTCCAATACATTCTTGGCATTGGAGATGACAGGCCGCTCATCTGTTTGGGAGGGTCTGCTTCCTTTCTGTCACATACGGCAGTGCTGACAGGTAAGACGACAAGTGGCCACTTGGTAATTGGATTCATGCTCTGGTGTTGTGACACCTGTGCCTGAGAATAGATCACAGGGGAAAATACATTCTTCAATTAAACTCAAGAGTCTAAGCAAACAGTTCATTAACTGTTCTCCTGGAGAAAAAAAAAGATAATCTAAGTGTGGAGGTTAATAGCCTGTGGCCACACATCAGTCTTTTAGCTGTCTGCATTATGTGGGCTATGTGTGTATATGTATGTATATGCATATATGTGTATGTGTATATATCTGTGTATGTATATTTTATCTAAAAAACACTGACAAGAATTATGGTGACTATGAAGACACTGTCAGTCAGTAAATATTTATTTGGGGAAAAAGAATGTAGTCAAGATTTTGTAAACTCAGTTCCAAGAAAACTATCACCCGTGTGAGGGAAACTGACTTCCCACGTCTGCTTGTGACCAGGGGTGTCATCACTTACGCACAGATCTCGAGCTCTCCTTGCACCACGATCCCCCCGGGTTTGCCAAGTCATGGGATTTGTAAAGCACGTTGCTCCCTCATGGAAAGAAACAGGAACTGGGAGGCACTAGAAGACCATCCACTGGGCATGCCAGGAGCATGACCTTCTAGCAGCTTCTCCTTGACAAGTTTAAATGGGCAGTTCAGTGAAAAACCACTGAAAAGTATTTTTGATGCCAAGCTGTTGTTAAGCCCTGCACTCACAGCTGTAACTCAGTTTTATTTATGTACCAGTGGGATCCTGACTCCAAAATAAGGGTCAGGGCGCCTTCACAGTGCTTTTGCGGCATGAGTCTGATGATGTCTGGTTCAGAGAAACCAGATATTGAGACAAAGAGCTGAAGAGTGTGACGGGCACCAGTGGGGCCTTTCCTTGCAGTAAATAGAGTTTTCCTTTACATTCAGCAGTACCAATGACTTACAGAGAGACAGTAATATTTCAGGCCATTCATTATTTTACCAAAGATATCTATGTGCATAGAAGAGAAGGAGGAAACTATACACATTCACCTCACTTCATGCCAATTGGCCACCACTTGGTTTGACCATCGTCTGGGGGTATCACTCTTCACCATGAAAGAGGGGCTGAAGTTATAGCTATTTTAGGAAAGAATAATTCGTTTTTTGGTAAGTCTTGGAAAAAACCTACAAAGTCATGGCATGTATAATTGACAATAGAATAAGATAAAAACCAAGGAAAAATATTAAGATAGATTAAACACAATTGTTTTTTTCTGGAAAATCAGTCTCATTGATTTAATTTCTTTGTCTCTGAACTTAGTGAAGTGTTGACTGTTGCTTGCAAGATGGATCCATGTCCTCCAAGAGCTCGTGTTGTGACATGGATAACCATAACATAGATGGAAACATACATGAACGGTGGGTGATGAGAAGTGTTGGAACTATAGAGGGGGGACAATTGCACAACACTGTGAATGTATGTAATGCCACTGAATTGCACACTTTACTTGGTGACAATGGTAATTTTTATCTTACATGAACTTTACCATAAAAAAATTAATGAATGCCCACCAGACACTGACTCAGAAACAGAAATGAAAAGAGAATAAAAAGCTCAAAGCTGCCCAAGACCCTTATCACATGAGTCTATACCATTATTCATAGAACCACAAATGTCATGATTAAAATCACATCTACGCAAGCAGATGAAACCCCACACACATCGTGGTGAGCCTACAAGGCTAGCGTTAAGTCTGATATCAAGGTGAAAAAAGGTAGTACTATCAGGTTGGAATAAGAAATAAATAATAATGACTGTGCTCTATGAAAAGGAAATCCTGCAGGCTGGAAAAGGGATCTGCAGACGAACTACAGCCAATTAGCCAAATCCAGCCCCGTGCCTGTTTTTGGGTGGCCTGTGCTGAGCTAAGAATGGTTTCCATATTTTCAAATGATTGAGAAAAAAATCGAAGAAGAAATACTATTTCATGACAGGTGAAAATGAAAATGAAATTGAGATTGCAGTGTCCCCTTTTACTGGGACACGCCCATTTGCTTAGGTGTCGTCTACTGTCTTGAGGGTTCTAATGGCAGAACTGAGTAACAGCAACAAAGACCATATGGCCTGCAATGCAGAAAGTACTTTCTATGTGGTTCTTTAAGGAGAAGTTTGCCGGCCCTTGTGCTGGAAGATGGACCGTACTTCCATATGAAGGTGGGTGACCCCAGAGCCTCAGAGTCCACTCTGGGGGCCACCTTCTTGATAAAGCCACCCTACAGAGAAAGGTTCGTCAAAGAGAAAGAAGCCAATCCAGTGCCCCAGAGAGGCCTGTTCTGCTGAGCTGCAAGGCCGGACACACTGCAGATTCTGAACTGAGGGGCTAAGACCTCCTGGGACTGAAGCTGCTGTGGGTAACGACACCCCACTCACCCCTCACCATCTGCTTCCTGCTCCTCTCTTTTCAAAGCTCCTATGTGTGCTCACAATAAGTAAATGTTTCAGGTGCACCAACGCTAGCAGGGGGAGCCGATGAAGATGAAGGTGTTGTTGAGTACCTAGCTCTTCTAATGTTCCCCACAACTCTCCTACGAGGCGGGCATCCTTAGTCCCCGTTGTGTAAATAATACTAGGCCTTGTTTCTCTTTTCTTTTTCTAAGTGATTGCCGTGATCCTCAGCATTATTCTATGGGCTTTACAGAAATTAAATCATTTTGTCCTCAGAACAACTCTCCAAGTTGGTACGATTATTATTCTCAATTTACAATGGCCATGACTGAGGTCAAGATGGATGAAGTCATTTGCCTCAAGTCATTCAGAAAGAAAACACAGAGTCCAGATTTGAACCCAGGAGCCTTGGCATGGAGCCAGTGCCTTAACTGCTCAACTGGACTCTCCCACCACACACAACATAGAGAGAGACCTTCTGGGTTCTGCTAAAAAAATACAGATGGTAACGGCAGAGCAGCATTTCAACCCAAACACATCCTACTTCAAATCTGTGTTCTTTCCGCTGCTCCTTGAAATTGATCTTCCTTGAAGGCTCTGGTTCCAGGTCACGGGCAACCAGAAAATGGGCTTTATCAATCAAGAAACAACAAGGTGTCTAAATTCTAAATGTCCTCTTCTGATACCTAACAATGAAGACCGCTGTCTTTGAGCCCTTCTCTAAGAAGAATTGAAAACCCGTGGAAACCTGTCCTCTTTTCCATGAGGCTGATCCAAGTTGGAATATTGGCTTTGCAGCCAGTTCTTTTCAGAACTGAGACCGATTTGCTAAAGGAGAAAAAGAATATCAAGTCGTCACCATTGCGTGTAAGACAATGATGCAGAACAGAAGCTTTGAAAGATTTAGTTCATCCGGAGTGAGAGAGAGAGAGAATTTCTTGGGTTCTCAACTGGCTCGAAGAAGAGCGGGGGAAACTTGAGAGAAACAATCCATGTGTAATCATACATTTGTAGTAATGCACAGTTCACACGTGATTCAGGTAGCAAAGACGAGAACACACTCTGAAAGAGGTGTTCACGGTAAACAGCTGAAGGGAGTCAGCGTCAGATGTTTGGACAAACACAGCTGGAAACGTTTGCCGGGGATGTAAGTTCAGCACCCTGGGTTCATGCAACTCGTGCCGCCTCACATGGGTGGCAGCTTGGCAGCAGCTGCTTGGCAGAACAAGATACCTTGAAATGACTCGGAAGGCCAGGTGCAGGACGCCAGAGAGCTGAAGGAACCTCTGTTTCTTGCTTCTTTAGGCATCAGGGAGTTTGATTCAGCAGGTTTAAGGAAAGCCTGGACCCAGGGTGGCAGGAGAGGGATGGACCCCTCTTTCTCCTTCTGGCCAAGTGCCACTTGCCCTCCTCCTGCCTGCTCGCGCCCAGTGACCTTGCTTTGGAGAAGGAAGCAAAGGGGGGATCATCAGAGGCATTTTGCAGGTGCATAAATGCTATGCTGATGTAAACAGGAATATAGTGTTAACTGTCAAGATTGGTTCTTTGAATAATATCCAAGGAGTCCCTGTCGTTTGCATTTCTAAAGGGAAAAAGTATATATCAGAAGCCAATAAGGCGGCAGAAGCCAATAAGATGCCCTTATAAGATCTGGTATCCATTTTAACCAGCTGCACTGAAAAAAGATGTGATAGCTATTTTTAAGCTTTAATCAAATTTCCTCAAACCCTGATTTTAATTTGCAAACACTTACTGAGCAGCTACTCGGAGTCAGGCCCTGTGCTGGCTTCTGGGAGAACAAGGTGAAGTACGCCCCTCCCCACAAGGAGATCACAGTCTAGTATCTTCTGCAGACCTCGGAGGAACCAACACCAAGTATGATCGTTGGTGACTTGTGCCTTTTGGGGAGAAGGCAGAAGACTGGGGTTCACATGCACAGAGCTCACTCCTCTCAGAGGGTCCTCGTCTCCTTTGTTCCCCACCACACAGAGGGTGGAGTAGTTTTGAAGCCTCTGCAATTTCAACCAAAGAGAGCTGCTCCACCCTTTGTCCCAGTGAAACTCAGGGTTGTCCTATAATTATTGCCACAATGCAACCTGGTGCCATCTGATCAGTGCAGATTTCCTAACAGTGCTCATAATTTCTGCCAAAGCTCTCCTGCCAACATCAGCCATAAACATTGGCCTGGGATGACAGTTGGGTGCAGGTGCCATAAAATCAAAACCAGAGATGGGAACTTAGCAACCACCTAGAATAAGATGGCATGTACTCACACACACACACACACACACACACACACTGTCTTCCTGATGCTTTGACCTAGTCACTTATGTGATTCCATCCCAATTTCTAGGAAAAGGAAGTTGTCCTGAACAAAGGCTTTGAAAAATAAACATGAGCAATTTAATAGCTTCCCAAAGAGGAGATCAACAGGGCAGTGTTGGGTTTCCTCAGGTTCTTGTATGGGTACATGACCAGGTGGAGGGGTACCAGAGTGAACTCCAGCCCCTGATCCTGGGAGCTGACCATGGAAGGTCCGGCGTGCTGTGTTTGGAAAGTAAAAACCACAGGTGCCATTTGGCAGAAGTTACCAGTACCCTGCCCAGAATATATCAGCTGTGTTCTAAACATGCAGAGAGATGTTCTGGGCTAACCTCATCTGGCAATACTTTTAGGATTGCACAAGAGAAGACTGCTAATAACTGAGAATTTCCCAGAATGCACTGTGGTCCCGGCCCCGTGATGTGGGCTTTACAGACATTGGCCCGTGGAATCCTCACAACCACCGTCTGAAATGGTCATTGCTATCATTCCCATTTCACAGATGGGGAAACAGCTTTAGCCATTCAAGCAGTTTGCCCAAAGTTCACACATTTAGTGAGGGAGCTGGAATGTGAACAACCCCAGCGTGACCAAGTGAAGGTGGCCACAGGCTGGGAGGTGCTCCTGGCCTCATGCTTGCCCACCTCCTCCCGCCATCACGCTTGTCCCCTGTTGCTACCCGAGTGAAAGGTCTGCAGGCTGTGCTACCCTGAGATGGGCTCCAGGGCAGAGGGAGAAGCACAGAGCTCCCGGACTGCCCTAGTCCCAGAATGCAGGGAGAGGGGAGGCCCATTCGTCTCTTTGTGCTCGGCAACACAACCTCCCCAGCTCTTTATAGACCTCGCGTCATTCAGCTGGGATGCCTCACTTCCTGGCCTCCTATCATCCATCCAGACAAAGCTCATGTCTGTTTTATTTTACATTTTTCCCCTTTGCCCCCCTTTCCAAACTTCCATTCTTACTGCCATTAGGTTGCACACTAACACATTTACATGCATGTCCTTAGATAGAGAGGCACACATACATATGGACACATGTATGTATATACACATATAGAATCATTTTGTGTATGTGTTTTTAGGTTTTACCAAAGGTACTGTGTCATCAGTTTTATTTTTTGTCTTCTTTCGATTGACTGTGTTTTTAAGTTCCTTCCCTCCCTCTTTCTCTGTCTCCCCCTCCTTCTTTTCTTCTTTACATATATGCCATTCAAAGCTCTTTGTCTGAATCCCCCATAGACAGATGAAAAGAAGGATGTTTGTGTTCTTTGAGGCCTCACCCCAGTTGGCTATAAATGAAATCTTTCTGAAAGGCACCACTGTTGAGGTGTTTATTCCTGAGCAGATATACAGGACCTCGGATGATATATTTTTTATTTATTTTGATTGACAAGCATTTATGGAGTCCCTGCTCTGTGCAAACTTCTGTGATAGGCAGGGAAGGGGTGGAGAGGGGGCACAAGAGTAGACCCTGTCCTCAAAGCGGAGAGCAGAGGTGTGAAGGGAGGAATATGCAACACGAGGGTGGACATGGGTGGCCAGGTGAGGCCCAGGCATCTGTGTCGTGGAGTGTGTGACCTTCCGGTGTGTTCTAGAAACTTCTGGGTGCAAGATCGAAGGAATGGGATATTTGTGGTCTTAGAGTATCTCCTCACAGGTTAACAATAACATCATGTGCCTCTTGGCATGATGCACTGAGAATATATCACCTATGTAGCATGTTAGCCAAAAGTACATAATTTGAACCTAATTTTGAGGAACCAGTCAGACAAGCCCAAAGGAGGGGTGTTCTACAAACTCTGGGTGATTTGCACGAAAGGCAAAGGCAGACTGAGGAGCTATCCCAGATTAAAGGACACTAACATGACATAGCAACAGAAAGCAATGCACGATTTGACTGGATCCTGGAGCAGGGAAATGGAGTTTCTCTAAAGGACATCACTGGGTCAGTCGGTGAGCATGGACTGTGTGTTAGATCATATGCTGTATTAATGTCAAATTTCCTGAAAATGACGATTGTATTGTGGTTACAAAAGAGAATGTTCTTTTTCTTAGACGTAAAGTGTAAAATACTGCAATTTAACTCTTAGATGGTTTAGGAAAATAACAATAATGATTGCATGTTGAGAAAGCAAGAAAAGAAGATAAAACACAGGTGGCAAAATATTAACAATCAGGGGATCTGAAGGGTGTGTAGAGTTCATTGTACTTTTCTTGCAACTTTTCTGTGAGGCTGAAACTTTCAAAATAAAAAGTTTAAAAATCTATTCTAGTATTAAAAGTCAAGGATTTTAATACAGAGGCAGGGGCAGCAATATGGTGCTTGTGATGTGACTGGAGCCCCATTTCCATTAGTCGTCTGAACATCTCAGCCACCATATCATCCCCATTTTACAAATGAGAAAACTTGGGCCCAGGGAGGCGAAGTGTCTTAACCCACCCAAGATCTCACGGCTGGTACGTTGAAGAGCTGGGATTTAAGCCTAGGAAGGTTGGCTCCAACCTTCATTACTGCTGTTGTGTGGGGATTAAAGCTGAGACGCTTGGACTTCCTGGGTTAAAATCCCACATTCACATGTTACTGGCTGGGTGACCATGGGCAAGGTAACAGCCTCAGTTTCCTAAAGTAGTTTTTAAAAAAATGAGGGTCATAACAGCACTTACATTAGGTTTGTTCTGGGGTTAAATGAGGCAGGGCATATTAAGGGTTCAGAAAAGCGCATGGTGCATAATAAACATATTATTATCACGTGGAATCTTCTGGAACCTGGGGCCTGTAAGGTGGTTGTTCTTACTTATGTTCCGCTAACTATATGGGTGACTGAGCCCATTAAACAGAAATGAATGACTACAGAAATGAGGCAGATTTGAGACAGGGATATCGTTATGTGCAAAATCCACATATAGCAGGATGGACCTTCCAATGGGAAGGCCAGAGACCACTCAGAACATTCTGGAGTTCTAACCTTCATCAATTTCTAGGCCCTTTGTGGGATTGTGTAGTAAATATGCATAGCCAGAACCATCACTACATGGAACCTCGGAGGGAGACAATTATCCAATTTTAAAAATAGCTCCTTCATTTGGGGTCCTGCCTATACTAACAAGCACCCCTTGGTAAGAGTGCCTGACTCTATCTCTGTCTCCATATGCATGCGCACTTCATACATACACACACACACCATCACATCACCCAGAGTTCTTTGGGTCTTATAATAGCACAGCATTCTGGCCGGGCCGTACCAACCACCCCGTACTGGGAGAAGCATTTCTGCTGGGGAAGATACAGCTCCCACAAGGCCTTATGACATCCACCCAGAGGAGACAACAGGAACTCTGTGTTTAAAGAAAGATAAGTCCAATGGACTATCTTCCACCACAGTTGTTCCTTTAGGGATAGAAAAAGCTGAAATTGGAATACATTATGAGTAAAATTAGAGAATTAGCCACCTGGAAGTGAAAGTCTAGCAGAGGTGATGATCAACAGGCAGCGGCTGGGAAATTTAGGTCAAGGTGGCTGCAGAAAATCTGAAACTAGCTCCTGCAGCCTGTCCACCTGACTAGTCCAAACATAACCAGGAACAGGTCAGAAGAAAGCAGACTTGGGAATTTTAACCTTTTGAGACAATCGACTAAACTAACTGGACCTGTTTCCTTTTTCTCCTCAGAGCCTGGCCAGGCTTAAGGTGTTGAGGTTCCCACTGGGTGCAGGGTGGGAGGCCAGCTGGGTGGGCTTGGCGGGGCCGGGGGAAGGGCTCGGGTACCTGCAGAGGAGGCAAACCTTTGAAAGGGAGGCTTCAAGTAATGGAAGCCTTAGATTACTTCACAGTGGGTTTAAATTATTTTGAGGGGGCCACCAGTGAAACGTGAAATGTCCTGTGGGACTCCACATAACACTGTTTAGTATAAATCTAACATTACAGTCTTAGGTGTCCCTTGCCTCCGCCATTGCCCATGAACTGTGACCTCACCCTAGGCCAGATCCTTAAGATTATTAAGGCAAATGATCAAACTCGTGTAAACATCCTCACCAGAGTGAGTAACCACAGGCCCAACTTCCTCCTGAAGGTGCATTCATATATTTATGTCCAACATACAATCACAACCCTTGTGTGCTGGCCTGCCTGTGTTGAAAGAGAATGTTTGGTTGAGGAAGCTGAGTGCCCTGGAAGGAAGTTGCTCAATCTAAGTGGAAACCAAGCCCTAGCTTTGGTTTCCACGGGAAACTCTGCAGCAACTGCTTCTCTGTAATTAGTTAGCATGGGCTTGACCAAGGCCCAGCCTAGACCCAGCCAGAGCTCGTGTGGACACAGTGGGGCCCACCCAGAGCCATTGCACTGTCACTTTGCCATCCTGGAACCAGGGAGGTGTTTGATTCTTGGAACTTGGCCTTTGAAGGAACTGCCCAGTCTGGCGGTTTTCAATTCTTTTTCTAATTCTACTATGGATTGAGGAGGAGGAGGAGGAGAAGGGTGTGGTTGGTGGCAGATTCGCTTCCACCTATTGAGCATAAACAGGTCCATATCTGAAAGGGGCTTTCACTGTTGATAAAAGGTGAAAAGGGGTTAACAACCACGATTACCCTTTGCTATTTCACAGATGAGGAAATGAAAATCCAGACTGATTAAGTGACTGACCAAGGGTTGTGAGTTTTCGGTAAATGGCCAAGGCTTCTGACTTTGCCGCCAGGGCCCCTTCTCACCACTACGCATGGCCTGGTATCACTGAGGACCAGAGCAGCAGCTGATAACCCTCCTAATGGCAGATGGACCGTCACCAGATCACTCAACCATCTATTGACTCCTATGCAGGTAACATTTTGCCGGCTTCTGTGAGACAGAGAAAAGGATTAAATCATGTCATCTCTCCCACAGAGAACTTACTCTATACTTTAAGAGACATGGCACACATTCAAAGCATTAAATAACAGTGCAAAACCAGGATGGCGCAGTGTGGAAACCAGTGCCATGGGAACCGGAATAGGGAGCGTGCTCCTGGAGGAACCTGGGTGCCAAGGCTTCACGGAGGACATGAGCCTGACACTGAGCCTTGGAGGACGCATTCCAGCCACACAGGCAGAAAGGCTGCCCAGAGACCCTGTGAGGACAGTGTCTGCAGCAGAAATGGAGGGATCTGTGAGGACTTAAGGGGCACCCTGGTGTGGGGTTGGGTTCCCACTAGGGAGATGGATGCTCACTATTGCCTGGACCCATTGGCTTCCCCACCCCTGCCCTGCCACCTGCCTGACTTGCAAGTCACAAGAATGCAGTATCCTGCCGACACCACCGCTGGGACCTGAGAGCAGACTTCTCTCCTGCTCCTGCCCGCACCCGACCCCGCCAGCCTTCCCACGGCCCCTCTAGCCCTGGATTAGGCTTCCCTACCCTGCTAGTAGCCATTAGAATTCTCTTGCTAAAAAGCCGGTGTTACAAAGTCCTCACTGTGCCTGAAGACCCAAGCAGCCCTTTGTCTGTAGGGTAAGTCCGCGCTCCTTTGCGGGGCAGACCAGGCCCTTCAAAGTCGACCACACTTCCTTTATGTCCCCTCCCCTCTTGCACCCGTGGTTCTGGGCTGATGTTCTCATAGCACCTTCCTACAAACAACATGCAGTACCCTCCATAGCTCTCTGAATCCTCCATGCCTTCCTGGCATAGTTTCTTTCACAGAAAGTCTTTGATTGTTTATTTTCTAACTTTTTTTTGAGACTCACCTCAAATGCATCTCCTCCTCCAGGAAGCCTCCCTTTCTTGATACTCAGCTTCCTCGCCCTGAGCTCCAATATCATATCATTGTTCCAGTTCTGTCCCCGTTTGTTTAAATATCTACCTTCTCTCTCAGCCAGAGCTAGGAACCCAGGGCCTGATTCTCAGTCTGTTGTGCCCGGGCCTGCTGAAGCTCATTGTTCATAGAAAGTTGCTTAATAAATATCTGATGAGTGGATCAGTGAGTGGATGGGTGTAATAGAGGGGAGTAAAAATTGAGACCAGACTTTCAGGTGATTGGGGCAAAAGGAGTGGAGGACACCACGGACGGATGCGGCCCCGCAGAGAGGCCAGCAGGAGCGGCCAGGGTTTGTCCCTGCTGGGATCTTCCTCACGTTGTTCCAGCCCCAGCCCCTTCGGTCCCAGGAAGGGCAGCCTTGGCCAAGCTGATGGCAGTGATCATGACAGCAGAGGCTTCCTACATTTTAGAAACCCGTTTTCAGGCACAAAGCCAAAAAATAACAATATCAGCCAGGAAACGTGAATGTAGCTGTGATCCCATGACCTCAACACCATAGCACTCCCATTTTTCCTTTTCCCTTCCAGTCTCTTTCTTTCTGTTTCGTAATGCTTAACTTTAGGTGTCAAGTTGAAGGCTCTAAGGGGATGAACAGGTAGCTGGTGAAACATTATTCTGGGTGTGTCTGTGATGGTGGTTCTGAAAAAGCATCTGCATCTGAACGGGTGGACCAGTAAAGGTCACCGGCACCAATGAGCGGGCCTCATTCACTTTGCTGAGGGTCTGACGAGAGCCCAAAGCCTGGGGGAGGATGAATTTGCTCTCTGTACGTGAGCTGGGACATCCACCTTCTCCTGGACATCAGGGCTCCTGGTTCTTGGGCCTGTGGATTTGCACTGGGACTGACACCACTGGCGCCCCAAGTTTTCAGGCTGTTGGGTTTGGACTGGAAACACACCACCAGCTTTCCTGGGCCCCTAGCTTGCAGACAGCAGGCTGTGGGGCTTCCCAGCCTTCACAGGTGCTATGCCAGTCCTTCATAAAAAAATCTCCTTTTCAAGGGGACATGTTGTACACCTTAAACTCACACAGTGTTGTATGTCAATTACCCCTCAAGCAAGCTGGGAAAAATATCTCTTTCTATGTATCTATTTATAGCCTATTGGTTGTGATTCTCTAGAGAACCTAATACATGTCTATAGTTGTAATTATGGTTTTTAAAATTATAACACATAAGTGGAAAATTGAAATTCTTGACAACACGTCTTTCATCTCTCTCCCAGTGTTCTACATACAATGGGTGCTTACTAAGTAATTTTTGACAGACTGACAGTGACCCTGACTAAAAGCTTTTCTCAAAGGCAGTGTTGCCACTGCAGTGACCCCTGGGAAGGAAGCCAGGAACAGCATCTCCCCAATACTTTGCTTTCTCTTTCCTGCCTGTAATACAGTTTCTTCCCTTCTCTCTATCCATCATTCAACAAGCATTTTGTTAGTACCAGTTACAGAGTGGGTCCCTGTGCTTACTGCCACATGGCATTTACTGGCCTACAGTCTGTGCAGGCATCCTGGTGAGAACCTGCAGCCCCAGGACCCTCTTGAGACCCCTTATTGACGGCTCATCACTCAGGACTTACCCAGTTCAAAATAAAATCGTGTGTGTGTACCCAGGCTCTTCCTTTGTGTGTGCTGCACCCAGAGCAAAATAATAGTCCAGCTGTCCTGAGAACAGCCAACAGTTGAGGCTGTCAGTGAGCCTTTGTTCGGTTCCTGAGAAGGCTGGCCAGTTAGGTAATAATCCATTCCAAATGGGAAACACGCCTTTCGTAAGGCCTGAAATGAACTATTGCCACATTCCCCCTTCAAGCCCACAAACAGTTCTTTCACGAGGGAAGAACGAGATTAGCTAACTAGAAAGAGACTCAAAAATGTTTTCTCTAGCTTTGAAAATACTGGGGACTCTGGCCTCAGGGACCCAAAAGATGATAATGCCTAAAGGAGGAGAGAGCCGAGGAGCAGAGCAGATCCCAAGCGGGCTGCTGTCAGCGCCACTGGCATTGGCCTAGGAGGGCAGGCGCGTTCCGGCGGCCCTTCTGCCACAGGTGTCTCAGTGGGGGTGGGCTTGGGAAAGCCATGCTGTCGCCTGACAGCGCTGGGAGCAAGGCGCTGCTTGGATGGAGGCTAAACACTGTGTGGCCTTAGGAGGAATTCATCTCAGATCCTAAGACTAACAAATTCCAGGTATCCTATCACTAACCTGTGATAGGCTGGGGTTCTTCAGTTTCCCCACAAACTCAGAAAGCTAGGATGAAGCAGGAAAGAAGGATTTCTAACGCTCCCGAGCTCCTACAGGGCCGGTGCTGACTCGGGTGTCCTCCAGAGCTTCTGGGCTTTCTGTAAGGCACATACACGTTGTCATGGGCTGCACTGTGTCCCCCTAATATTCATATGTTGAAGTCTTAACCCCCAGGTCTTCAGAATGTGAATGTATTTAGGGACAGGGCCTTTAAAGAGGCTATGAAGGTTAAATAAGATCGTTGGGGTGGTTCCTATCCACTATCCCTGATGTCCTTGTAAGGAGAGGAGATGACACAGATGTCCTTGTAAGGGGAGGAGATGACACAGACGCAGAGAGGGAGGCCGTGTGAGGGCGCGGGGAGCAGGCCGCATCCGCACGCCCGGGAGAGGGGCCGCGGGACAAACCAGCCCTGCTGAAGCGCAGCAGAATGTGCCTCTTTGGCCCGGGGGCTACTTTGAGAGGAAGGCCATCAAGACCCAGCAGACGCAAGGAAAACTTTTATCTCTCCCTTAACTGCCTAAAGGAATTTAAGTAGGGGACCTGGCTCAGAAAGGGAGCATTTACCAGAGATAACTGCCTTATTTGAAACTCACCTGCACAGCAGGGCAGCCGGGCACCTGCTCCTATCTTCCTGTGACTCGCCCCCAGCCACCACCGCCGTTGAAGCCCCAGGCCCCTGTCCCGGCCGGAGCTCAGAAGGCGCACGGCCTCATTTGCCCGACTGCCTTAGGGCCTCATGTATTTGAGGGGCTCCCATACATGTGAAACTGAATTTGTTTTTCTTCTGTTAATCTTTCTTAGGCCAATTTCGTTCTCAGTCCATCCAAACAACCTGGAAAGGAAGGAGGAAAATTTTTCTTCCCCCGTACTGTCCACATCTTGATCTCTGGAGATACGAGAAAATTAATTTCTGTTGTTTAAGCCGCTCAGTCTGTGGCACTCCCACAGTGATGGCAGCCCGGGCAAATCAGTAGACCCCCTGACACGACCTCACACCCCCGGAAACACTCTCACTCGCATACCTGCACACACTCATCCACACAGACACACACACTCGTCTCCCCCTCCCAACACTACGTATGCAATACTCGGTCCGCTCACACCCTTACACGCCCACACTCAGCCTCGGTCTCCTCACACATGCTTCCTGAGCCCAGGAACCTGGGCTGCTGTCCCTCAGGCCCACACTGAGGTCTGTTCCCTTTATCGAATAGTGGAGCTTTGCTCTCTGTCAAGCTCTTCCTCTGGCTAGAAGCCCGGATCCCTCTCAGAGCTCTTTGCCTGCGGTCTGGCTTCGGGCCTCCTGACGCTCCTGGGTGCCTGGCACTTTGTTCCTCTGTCTCCCGACCTTGCCCGGCAGGAGCTGGGAGGCCTAGATTCTGTTGACATGGGCAAGGAGCAAACATTCTGGACCTCAGGATTCTCACCTCCATAACCAGTCATTTAAGCTAGCGGAGTGGTTCTCAAAGTGTGGTCACCAGACCAGCAGTATGAGCATTGCCTGGAACTTGTTAGAGACGTGCATTCTCAGGCCCACCCAGACCACTGGATCAGAACCTCTGAGGGAGTAGAGCCCAACGATCTATGTTTTAACACACCCCCTGGGTAGTTCTGATACAGATGAAAGTTTGAGATTTAGAAGATCTCTAAAATTCCTTCTAGGGAATAAACCTCCCAGACTTTGCTGTAAGCATTGATTGTGATAATTGGGATGGGTATTATTTATGAAGTTGTCAATGCACCTGGCCCTTTCCAAACATTATTTCTTTAACAATCCTCTAAAGTAGATTATCATTAAAAATATTTTACAGGTGCATGAAGTGAGGCCCAGAGAGGTAAAGTCACTCGCCAGGTTCACACGGATGGAGGTGAGCAAGAGGAGGAGGAGTTGAACGGTGGCTGCCTCGCCACGCGGGGTCCCCCGCGGGGGCTGCCCCAGCGGCAAGTGCCTGGGCTCTCTCAGCACGCAGGGAACGGTCCTGTGGCTTTGGGTCCCTGCTCTTCCCACTGCGGCCAACTCTGCCAGCCTCTGCCAGCGCCCTACCTGATTTACAGCCCCTTCCAGCTGCCCTCCCCCGAAGCCCTGCCCGCCTTTGATTTCCTCGGTGGTGGGCAGTGAGGTATCACAACCATTCCATGGGTGACACGGCTGCAAAGGCTGTGAAGGAAAAAGGCCTCTCCTAAGGTCAAGACTGTGGCCTTGAAGACATGCCCTCTCCCCTCACAACTACCCCTGAAAGAAAACCTGAACTCAGAGTCAGCCGTGGGGGAGCTTGTGGCCAGGCCTAACTTGGCAGTTAGCAGAAGTGCACCAGGAGGGGCTTTGTGGACCAGCTCTCATCCTAAGTGATGTTTGGTCTAGTCCACCCTGTGTCTGCAGAGAGAGCTCTCAAAGCTTTTCATTTCAGGGAAGCGTTTTGCATAATGTTACACAATGTGTCTTGCACAAGTTATCATTGCACCATGAGCGGCCAGGGCACTGCACACCTTCTGCGACCAGGCCAGACTCAGTCCTCCTGCCTCCAGCCCCTCCTCCTCACCTGGGCCTGGCCTCCCTGTGTCAGTGGCTGATCTGGTAATTTCCAGTAATTCCACGACCCAGACTCCAGGAATTGGCAGAGTGGGCTTGACCACCGGTTTCTGTTCTTGCCCTGTGTGCAGTTTGGACAAGTGTCACTGCTGCCCTCTAGAACCAGCTGAGGTTTCTGAGAGCAGCTCCCAGACGGTACTGCAGACAAATCTTGGTTGAAGCAGGCAGCAGAAGACAGCGATCCATCAGCTCCTTTGCACAGACAGCCTTGCGTGGGAGGTTGGCAAGTGGACACTGGCTCAGTGCACAGCACAGGCCCAGCGCTCTGCCGGCCACTCTCGCCTGGGAAGGGGCACTGGGTCTATGGATACACATTTATAGTGGGGGCTGACTCAGGAGGGTGGAGGGATGCTGCCGGGGAAGACAGAAAGCCAGGGCTGAAACTGGTGTCTTCTGACTCCGCGTTTATGCTCTTCTTACCATCCCTTAAGTTCTGGCTATAAATGGTTGCTGGATAACTGACTCACTGGAACTCAGCCATGGAGAAGTGAAATGGTCCCTGCCATGGATTTACTCTGCACTGGCGGAAGCTGCAGGACCAGTACGATCCAGCTTCACGAGCAGCCTTCCCATTCACGTTGCACTGCCGTCTTGAGAGCGTGTTTGATGCCAGCTGAGGCTCCTCACTAAGTGCATGGGGAAAACCGTAAAGAACAAAACGGCAGGTTAGGCTCCTCCTACTCGGCACAGCCAGGCTGGGCCCGCTTCAATCCCTGTAAAGCAAACAGTACCTTTTATTGGGAATTTAATGGTGTGAAGGGGTAAAGGTGGTCAAAAGGCACGAACTTCCAGTTAGGAAATAGTAAGTCCTGGGGATGTAATGCGCAGCAGGTTGATTCTAGCTGATAATACTGCCTTGTGTGTTTGATAGTTGCTAAGAGAGCAGAGAGTCTTACAAGCTCTCGTCACATGGAAGAACAATTCTGTGACCATGTGTGGTGATGGATGTTAGCTGGACTTCTTGTGATCATTTCCCAGCACATACAAACATAGAATCATTATGTGGGACACCTAATGTAATGTTACAAGTCAACTCTACCTCAGTGAAGAGTTTTTTGAATAGCTCTGAAGTTTCGTGGGCAATATATAAGCACTGAGCGCATCTCTGAGTAGTAAACAAAATGACAGGGCAGAGGGAGTCTCAGCCCCGACTGAGCCCACGCCAATTCCTGGTTCCCGAAAGAGGGATCTTCCACATTTTCAAGAGACTTGTTAATAAGATGCTGGTGATACGCTGCCCCTGGGGGAGGAGGTTAGTTTCATCTTTGCTTAAACTCCAGATATGAAAGGAAATTCTATCAAAATTTAATGTGCAATCAACAACTTCTAGCTCTTCCAAATGGAGGGATTCCTCCCCGGGTGCCTGACTGGGGTGTGTCAACGACAGGAAGAGTTTAGGAAATAAGATATTAAAGGACGAAGCTCATGACTGGGATGGTCATAAACCTGGGTGAAAACATTACCAAAATTTGGGCTCTAAACAGGATGGCCAGCTTCTGGCCTTTGAAGGGGGCAGTTCAATGAACTGAACTTCCCCCCAGAGCCACAGGGACCCCTGGGCAGCTCTTTTTCCTCAACTCCTCAAGCACCCCAAGTCCTGAGACCATTTGCTTCACTTCAGGCTATTTTGTTTCATTTTCCACCTTCCCTTTGAGTCCAAGGTCCAGGGAAACTAATATGCAAATGTTACGAAGCATTCCCATGAAGCATTCCAGAAACATGCAACTCCATAACATAGAAACCCAACTTCCCTTAAGATACGGGCGGCTGTCTCATTTCTTTTTAGAAAGAGGTGAGGTATAAAATACTTCTATTCATGAATAGAATTGTTTGTCCTAAAATAACATATGTCGGCTTTCCTCTGGGCAAAAAAATCTCCTTTGCAGATGAGCGCACCCATCTGTTTATACTTAGGGCCAGGGCGTCTGTCAAGCAGAACAAACCCCTCCTGCAGAGGAAGGCGCCACCCTGTCGGCTGCCCAGGCCCAGTCATCGCGACAAAGCTCTCACCTCCCAAGGGATGCCCTGGGGTTTCGTGTAGGGCTTCCGTTGCATTTAGTCTCTGCTTAGCTCTGTTGGGTGATAATGTAGATGTGAGGAAGGAGCCTGCCAGCACCACACTGGACTCCCACTGTGCTGGGTGGCCACCGCCTACACCCAAGGCCCATCTGTTATCCATTTAGAGACACGCTGTAAATGGAGGCCAATAGCATTAGCCATGGGCACCCCAGCCGACTGCACTAATGGCCACAGTCCTGCCAACGCCCATGTATCTCCAAATCAGCCCTTGGAGGACTGGGAAGGCTGCTGTCCCCGGGCCAAGGGAAGGCCTGGACTGCCCACCCAGAGCCCCTTTCCACTCCCCTGCTTCAGGGGCAGGGGTGTCCCCAGGGACCTGCACCAGCCCCACGAGGGCAAAGTGGCCTCTTCTCTCACGGCTCTTAGGTGGCGGGTGTGAGTCCACAATGACACTTGCTCTTATTCAACTCCCATAACCAATTGAATCAGTGCATTCAAATATGTGAACAATCCCACACATGTACAATTCAGTTAACTTCTTCAAACAACTTATTTACAGTGGCCAAATCGATTGCCAGCCTCCCCAGTGGGAGGACCTTCAGAGGCGGTCTGGGACACAGCCACGCCACCACCGTGGTCCAGCAGCCCAGAGCACACATACTGTGTTACACCTGACCTCCTCCTTCTTGGTGCTGGACCCCAGCCAATGCTGATCAGAGCAGGGGGGTCATCTGACCAAGGAAGTAAGATGAGCTGTGGGGGCGGAAGCCAGCAGAAAAGAAGAGCGGAGAGTAAGAGGCAGGAGGCCGAGGAGCCCGGAGCTTTCTGAGCCCGGTGCCTGGAGCTCTGCTGACTTAACTGTCCCTGAGCTCCCGTGCTGGTAACCCTTCTCCCGAGGCGGCCAAGGAGTCCAAGTCTGTCGCAGCTCCCCAGGCATATCTCCCCCGTCATCACTGTAAGAACCTCTCCCACAGGCAGTTGAATGTTCTGATGTTATGAGTTGAACTGTGTTCCACCTAAATTCATCTGTTGAAGTCCTAACCCCCAGAGCCTCAGAAAATGACCTTATTTGGAGACAGGTCTTTACAGAGGTAATCAAATTAAAATGAGGTCGTTAGGTGGAAATTTGGACACAGACATACACACACAGAGGCCATGTGAACATGGGACCCTGGAGTAGAGCCTTTCTTCAGAGCCTCAGACGGAACCAACCTTGCTGACACCTTGATTGCAAACTTCTAGACTTCAGAACTGGGAGACCAGACATTTGTTTAAGCCGCCCATCCTGTGTTGCTCTGTTATGACAGTCCTCGGACACAGACATGACCGGGGCGGCCCCCTGCCTGGACCGGGGCCCTCTCCACCAACAGAAGCCCACATCTTCACTGACAACTCCAGCACTTTAATTTCCAGCTCCAAAATGAAATCTTTGCTTTTGTGCTATTTTGTTTTAAGCATTTCAGGACAGTCATGTGTGCGTAGTTTTAAAAATCAGTTCAAGACTTGCAAGATGGCGGCATGAGAGGTGAGACGGAGAGCTCCTCCCAAAACAACAAACAGCACAAAAATATAGTTTATTAATACAACTAACCTTAAAACAGCAACAGGAAAGAAGGCTGAACCAGACTGCAAACAGACCTCACGAACAGAGCAGAACTCACGAAACAGGGTAACATGGGAAAGTCTTAATCCAGTGGGACCCAAGCTCTTCCCCCACTCCAGCTCACAGGTGGGAGGAAGAGAAATAGAGCAGGGGAGTGGGTGAAAGCCTGGGACTGCTGGACACCTGGCCCTGGACATCTGCTTTGTGAGCAGAATCCTATAGTGTTTGGTGCTCTGGACGTTGGGGAGCTTGGACAGGCGGAGTGCTTGAGAAATTGACATTCTGGCCATTTGTGGAGGACAGGATCCACATCTGGCCGCTCTGTGACAGAGGAAAGGCAGGCGGTCTGAGAGGCTTCCTGGCAGCGAGAGGGCTGCTGAAGGGGCGGGGTTTGGACAGAGCTTGCTGTGCGGGAGAGGGGAGAGCTGGACAAGGTTGTCTGGGCGTGCTCTGCCCAGTTGGTTGGGAACTTTGGGGAGCTTCAGGTGCTTCATCCCCCTGGCCACTTACTCAGCTCCGACACCCCCCACTGTGACACACAGCCTGCCAAACCTTCCTACTGGTCTGCAGGCACCTGCTTGCAACCCGCAGTCACTGTGCAGGTGTCAGGCCACCCAGAGGGAGGCCCCGCCTACAACAGCTAGAGATGCAAAGCACAGAGGCTTACACGTGGGTGCTTGGCCCACTGGCTCTGACACTGGAGACAAGCACCGCAGACAGGAAACAGGAAACAGATTTTTCCTCCCCCCAGGCACCAGCTCCTCTCCCTTACGACCCCTAACCTGACCCTAGGGACTGAGTAGCTCCAGAGACTGGAGCTTCTGCACACTAGTGGGCACCACACAGAAATAAGAAATGACAAAATAACATGGTTCAGACGAAAATCTCACAAACCCCAGAAAGAGGGCCAAATGAAACCAAACTCACCAATCTTCCAGAAACAGAGTTCAAAATAAAAATTATAAACATGCTTATCGAGGTATAGAAAAATATTCAAGAACTCAGGAATGATTTTAAGTTGGAGATTCAATCATTAAGAAATTCCATATATGAAATGAAACATACAGTGGAGGGATTTAAAAGCAGATACGATGTAGTAGAAGAGATGGTAAATGGAATAGAAATTAAAGAAGAGGAATACAAAGAAGCTGAGGCACAGAAAGAAAAAAAGATCTCTAAGAATGGAAGAATATTGAGAGAACTGTGCAACCAATCCAAACAGAACAATATTCACATTATAGGGGTACCAGAAGAAGAAGAGAGAGAAAAAGGGATAGAAAGTGTCTTTAAGGAGGTAATTGCTGAAAACTTCCCCAATCTGGGGAAGGAGATAGTCTCTCAGGCCATGGAGATGCACAGATCTCCCAACACAAGGGACCCAAGTAAGACAACACCAAGACATATAGTAATTAAAATGGCAAATATCAAGGATAAAGACAGACTATTAAAAGCAGCCAGAGAGAGAAATAAGATCACATACAAAAGAGAGCCCATCAGGCTATCATCAGACTTCTCAGCAGAAACCTTACAGGCCAGAAGGGAGTGGCATGATATATTTAATGCAATGAAGCAGGAGGGCCTTGAACCAAGAATACGCTACCCAGCAAGGTTATCATTTAAATTTGAATGAGAGATTAAACAATTTCCAGATAAGCAAAAGCTGAGAGACTTTACCTCCCACAAACCATCTCTACAGTGCATTTTGGAGAAACTCCCATAAATGGAAGTAATCCTAAGGCTAAATAGATGTCACCCAAGGGAAGACAAAGAGGACAGAATATGATTCATAACATACAAAGAATGGAGGACAAAGAAAAAGGAGGGAAAAAAAAGAACCTGTATGTTGTGTTGGTAATAGTATATGAAGTAAGTTAAATTAGACTGTTACATAGTAAGGGAATTGCCCTTGAACCTTTGGTGACCATGAATCTGAAGCCTGCAATGGCAATAAGTACATACCTATCGATTATCACCCTAAATGTAAATGGTCTGAATGCACCAATCAAAAGACATAGAGTTACTGAATGGATGAAAAACCAAGACCCATCTATATGCTGCCTACAAGAGACTTACTTTAAACTCAAAGACTTACACAGACTGAAAGTAAAGGGATGGAAAAAGATATTTCATGCAAATAATAGGGAGAAAAAAGGAGGAGTTGCAGTGTTTGCATCAGACAAAACAGACTTCAAAACAAAGAAAGTCACAAGAGACAAAGAAGTACATTACATAATTATTAAAGGGTCACTCAAACAAGAGGATATAACTATTATAAATATCTTTGCACCCGACGAGTTCCGGGAAGATGGCGGCGTGAGCATGGCGACGGAAATCTCCTCCCAAAACCATATATATTTATGAAAATAAAACATATACAACTGCTCCTAAAAGAGAGACCAGAAGATACAGGACAGCACCCAGCCTGCAGCTACACCTGAGAGGACTCGGCACCCCGCGAAGCGGGTAAGATACGGAACTGCAACCCAGCGGGACTCAAGCACTCCCCCACCCCAGCGCACCAGCAGGAGGACAGAATGCAGAGCCGGGAGGGAGTGGAAGTGCAGGCCCATGAAATAACCCACCCTGGTGATCTGCGCGGGAGCACTGACACGCATCGCGTGGTGTATCGGAGATTGGAGAGACAGAGGGTGCAGGATCTGAGCCTGGGAATGCACTGGGTCCTCCCAGCCGGCTCCCTGGGACAAAAGAAAAGTGTGTGTTTTTTTTAGCGGTCTTAAAGAGATAGAGGCCCAATGGAGGAACAGGATCATCCCAGCACACTCAGCCCAGCAGGCTGGGAGTCCTGGGGAATTTCAGACCCCTTGGCCAGCAACTGAGAAAAACTTGCCCTACTGAAACTTCCCACAGAGATCAGCAGCCTCCCATTCATTCCCACCCCGGCTAGAGCTACAAAGGGCCCTGTGGAGCAGCACGGTCGTGGCTGCGGAATAGTGGAGCAACAGTACCACCTAAGCATCCTCACAGAATCTATTCCTGGGGGACGTCTTTTTGTTTGTTGGTGGTTTTTTCTCACTTTTCTTTTCTTTTCTTTCTTTTCTTCCTCTTCTCTTCCTCTTCTTTCTTTCTTTTTTTTTAAGTCTTAAAGAGCCCAGCAGACATACGTGGCACCTACCAGCGAGCATTTCTATCACCATGAAAAGACAGAGGAATATGGTACAAACAAAACTTACCCAGACCCAGACAACACCAGAGAGGGAACATAAAGGGATGGAAATGCACAATCTTCCTGAAAAAGAATTCAGAACAAAAGTCATAACCATACTGATAGATCTACAGAGAAATATGCAAGAGCTGAGAGAGGAAGTGAGGGAAATGAAGAAAGACAATGCAGAAATGAGACAAGTGATCGATGGGCTTAGCAGCAGACTGGATGAGATGCAAGAAACTGTTAGTGGAATAGAAACAGAGAACAGGAATACAGAGAAGCTGAGGCAGACAGAGATAAAAGGATCTCTAGGAATGAAAGAATATTAAGAGAACTGTGTGACCAATCCAAACAGAACAATATTCGCATTATAGGAGTACCAGAGGAAGAAGAGAGAGAAAAAGGGATAGAAAGTGTCTTTGAAGAAATAATTCCTGAAAAGTTCCCCATGCAGGAGAAGAAAATAGTTTCACAGTCCACGGAAGCCCACAGATCTCCCAACACAAGGGACCCAAGGAAGACAAGATGAAGACACATAATAATTACAACGGCAAAGATCAAAGACAAGGACAGAGTATTAAAAGCAGCAAGAGAGACAAAATAGATCACCTACAAAGGAAAACCCATCAGATTATCATCAGACATCTCAAGAGAAACCTTACAGGCCAGAAGAGAATGGCATGATATATTTAACATAATGAAACAGAAGGGCCTCAAACCAAGAATATTGTATCCAGCATGATTATCATTTAAATATGACAGAGGGATTAAACAATTTCCAGACAAGTGAAAGTTCAGAAAGATTGCCCTTCATAAACCACCACTACAGGATATCTTACAGACTGCACTAGAGAGAATCACCCCTAAGGCTAAAAAGATGTCACCAGAGAAAATAAAATCATAGCAAAGAAAGCAGACCATCCAAATACTAACTAAAGGCAAAGAATAAAACACCCAATATAGAAAGAATGGAGGAGGAAGAATAAGAAGGGAGAGAAATAAAGAAACATCAAACTATTTTTACAATAACGTAACAAGTAGGTTAAGTTAGATTGACAGATAGTAAAGAAGGAACCCTTGAACCTTTGGTAACCATGAATCTAAAGCCAACAATGGCAATAAGTACATATCTATCGATAACCACCCTAAATGTAAATGGACTGAGTGCGCCAATCAAAAGACACAGAGTAATAGGATAAAAAAGCAAGACCCATCTATATGCTGCTTACAAGAGACTCACCTCAAACCCAAAGATATACACAGACTAAAAGTGAAGGAATGAAAAAAGATATTTCCTGCAAACAACAAGGAGATAAAAGCAGGTGTTGCGATACTTGTATCAGACAAAATAGACTTCAAAACGAAGAAAGTAGCAAGAGATAAAGAAGGACATTACATAATGATAAAGGGGTCATTCCAACAAGAACCATTATAAATATATATGCACCCAACACAGGAGCACCAGCATACGTGAAACAAATACTAACAGAATTAAAAGAAGGAAATAGAAAGCAATGCATTCATTTTAGGAGACTTCAACACACCACTCACTCCAAAGGACAGATCAACAAGACAGAAAATAAGTAAAGACACAGAGGCACTGAACAACACACTAGAACAGATGGACCTAACAAACATCTACAGAACTCTGCACCCAAAAACAACAGGATACACATTCTTCTCAAGTGCACATGGAACACTTTCCAGAATAGACCACATACTAGGCCACAAAAAGAACCTCAGTAAATTAAAAAATACTGAAATCCTACCAACCAACTTCTCATATCACAAAGGTATAAAACTAGAGATAAATTTTAGAAAGAAAACAAAAAGGCTCACAAATACATGGAGACTTAACAACATTCTCCTAATTAATCAATGGGTTAATGACCAAATCAAAACAGAAATCAAAGAATATATGGAGACTAATGACAACAACAACACAAAGCCACAACTTCTGTGGGACGCAGCAAACGCAGTTCTAAGAGGAAAGTATATTGCAATCCAGGCCTATTTAAAGAAGGAAGAACATTCCCAAATGAACAGTCTAAAGACACAATTACTGAAATTGGAAAAAGAAGAACAAAGGAGGCCCAAAGTCACCAGAAGGAGGGACATAATCAGGATCAGAGAAGAAATAAATAAAATTGAGAAGAATAAAACAATAGAAAAAATCAATGAAACCAAGAGCTGGTTCTTTGAAAAAATAAACAAAACAGATAAACCTCTAGCCAGACTCATTAAGAGAAAAAGAGAATCTACACACATAAACAGAATCAGAAATGAAAAAGGAAAAATCATGATGGACCCCACAGAAATACAAAGAATAATAAGAGAATATTATGAGTGTCTATATGCTAACAAGCGGGAAAACCTAGAAGAAGTGGACAACTTCTTAGAAAAATACAATCTTCCAAGACTGACCAAACAAGAAACAGAAAAATAAAATAGACCAATCACCAGCAACTAAATTGAATCAGTAATCAAAAAACTAACCAAGAACAAAACTCCCAGACCAGATGGATTCACCACTGAATTCTACCAGACATACAGAGAAGAAATAACACCCATTCTCCTTAAAGTTTTCTGAGGGAATACTTCCAAACTCATTCTATGAAGCCAGCATCACTCTAATACCAAAACCAGGCAAAGACCTCACCAAAAAAGAAAATTACAGACCAATAACCCTGATGAAGGTAGATGCAAAAATACTCAACAAAATATTAGCAAACAGAATTCAAAAATACATCAAGATGATCATACACCATGATCAAGTGGGATTCATCCCAGGGATGGAAGGATGGTACAGCATTCGAAAATTCATCAACATCATCCACAACATTATCAATAAGAAGGACAAAAACCACAAGATCATCTCCATAGATGCTGAAAAAGTATTTGACAAAATTCAGCATCCATTCATGATTGAAACTCTCAATAAAATGAGTATAGAGAGCAAGTACCTCAACATCATAAAGGCCATATATGACAAACCCACAGATAACATACTTAACAGCGAGAAGCTGAAAGCTTTTCATCTAAGATCGGGAACAAGACAGGGATGCCTACTCTCTCCACTGTTATTCAACATAGTACTGGAGGTCCTTGCCACAGCAATCAGACAAAACAAAGACATACAAGGCATCCAGATTGGTAAAGAAGAAGTCAAGTTGTCACTATTTGCAGATGACATGATACTGTACATAAAAAACCCTAAAGACTCCACTCCAAAACTACTAGAACTAATATCTGAATTCAGCAAAGTTGCAGGATACAAAATTAACACACAGAAATCTGTTGCTTTCCTATACACTAACGATGAACTAACAGAAAGAGAAATCAGAAAAACAATTCCATTCACAATTGCATCAAAAAGAATAAAATACCTAGGAATAAACCTAACGAAGGAAGTGAAAGACCTATACTCTGAAAACTTCAAGACACTCCTAAGAGAAATTAAAGAGGACACTAATAAATGTAAATTCGTCCCATGCTCTTGGCAACAAAGAATAAATATTGTCAAAATGCTAAAAGCAATCAACAGACTCAACGCAATCCCTATCAAAATACCAACAGCTTTCTTCAATGAACGGGAACAAATAATTCTAAAATTCATATGGAACCACAAAAGACCCCGAATAGCCAAAGCAATCCTGAGAAGGAGGAATAAAACAGGGGGAATTACGCTCCCTGACTTCAAGCTCTACTACAAAGTCACAATAATCAAGACAATTTGGTATTGGCACAAAAACAGACCCACAGACCAGTGGAACAGAATAGAAAATCCAAACATTAACCCAAATATACACAGTCGATTAATATTTGATAAAGGAGCCGTGGAAATACAATGGGAAGATGACAGCCTCTTCAGCAGCTGTTGCTGGAAAAACTGGACAGCTACACGTAAGAGAAGGAAACTGGACTACTATCTAACCCCATATACAAAGTAAACTCAAAATGGATCAAAGACCTGAATGTAAGTCATGAAAGCATAGAACTCTTAGAAAAAAACATAGGCAAAAATCTCTTGGACATAAACATGAGCGACTTCTTCATGAACATATCTCCCCGGGCAAGGGAAACAAAAGCAAAAATGAACAAGTGGGACTATATCAAGCTGAAAAGCTTCTGTACAGCAAAGGATACCATCAGTAGAACAAAAAGACATCCTACAGTATGGGAAAATCTATTCATAAGTGATGTATGTGATAAGGGGTTGACATCCAAAATAAAGAAGAACTCATGCACCTTAACAAACAAAAAGCAAATAATCCAATTAAGAAATGGGCAGAGGACATGAATAGACACTTCTCTAAAGAAGAAATTCAGATGACCAACAGGCACAGGAAAAGATGCTCCACATCGCTGGTCATCAGAGAAATGCAGATTAAAACCACAATGAGATATCACCTCACACCAGTGAGGATGGCCAACATCCAAAACACAAACAACAACAAATGTTGGCGAGGATGTGGAGAAAAGGGAACCCTCCTACACTGCTGGTGGGAATGCAAATTAGTTCAAACATTTTGGAAAACTGTATGAAGGTTCCTCAAAAAACTCAAAATAGAAATACATTTGACCCAGGAATCCCACTCCTAGGAATTTACCCTAAGAATGCAGCAGCCCAGTTTCAAAAAGACAGATGTACCCCTATTTTTATTGCAGCACTATTTACAATAGCCAAGAAATGGAAGCAACCTAAGTGTCCATCAGTAGATGAATGGATAAAGAATATGTGGTACATATACACAATGGAATATTACTCAGCCATAAGAAGAAAACAAATCCTACCATTTGCAACAACATGGATGGAGCTAGAGGGTATTATGCTCAGTGAAATAAGCCAGGTGGAAAAATAGTTGTCTTTTCAGTCATCTGTGGAGTATAAGAACAAAGAAAAAAACTGAAGGAACAAAACAGCAGCAGACTCACAGAACCCAAGAACGGACTAATAGTTACCAAAGGGAAAGGGACTGGGGAAGATGGGTGGGAAGGGAGGGATAAGAGGGTAAAAGGGGTATTACAATTAGCAGATGTAAGGCAGCGGGGGCATGGGGAGGGCTGTACAACTCAGAGAGGACAAGTAGTGACTCTATAGCATCTCACTACGCTGATGGACAGTGACTGTAATGGGCTTGGTGGGGGGGACCTGATAAAGGGGGTCATTTATTAACCATAATATTGCATTTGTAATTGTAGATTAATGATACCAAAATAAATTATTAAAAAAAATCTATGTACCCAACACAGGATCGCCTATGTATGTGAAACAAATACTAACAGAATTAAAGGAGGAAATAGAATACAATGCATTCATTTTAGGAGACTTCAACACACCACTCACTCCAAAGGACAGATCAACCAGACATAAAATAAGTTAAGAGACAGAGGCACTGAACAACATATTAGAACAGATGGACCTAACAGACATCTACAGAACACTCCATCCAAAAGCAACAGGATACACATTCTTCTCAAGTTCACATGAAACATTTTCAGGAATTGATCATATATTAGGCCACAAAAAGAACCTCAGGAAATTCAAACAGATTGAAATTGTACCAACCAGCTTCTCAGATCACAAAGGTATGAAACTAGAAATAAATTACTCAAAGAAAACGAAAAAGCTCACAAACACATGGAGGCTTAATAAAATGCTCCTAAATAATAAATGTATCAATGACCAAATAAAAACAGAGATCAAGCAATATATGGAGACAAATGACAACAACAATTCAACACCACAAAATCTGTGGGATGCAGCGAAGGCTGTGCTAAGAGGGAAATATATTGCAATATAGGCCCACCTCAGGAAAGTAGAACAATCCCAAATGAACAGTCTAAACTCACAACTAATGAAACTAGAAAAGGAAGAACAAATGAGGCCCAAAGTCAGTAGAAGGCGGGACATAATAAAGATTAAAGCAGAAATAAATAAAATTGAGAAGAAAAAAACAATAGAAAGAGTCAATGAAAGCAGAAGCTGGTTCTTTGAGAAAATGAACAAAATAGATAAACTCTTACAAGTACCTCAACATCATAAAGGCCATATATGACAAACCCCCAGCCAACATTATACTTAACAGCAAGAAGCTGAAGCTTTTTCTTTAAGATCAGGAACAAGACAATGATCCCCACTCACCCCACTTTTATTCAACATAGTTCTGGAGGTCTTAGCCATGGCAATTAGACAACACAAAGAAATAAAAGGCATCCAGATTGGCAAGGAAGAAGTCAAACTGTCCCTGTTTGTAGATGACATGATATTCTACATAAAAAACCCTGAAGAATCCACTCCAAAACTATTAGATCTAATATCTGAATTCAGCAAAGTTGCAGGATACAAAATTAATACACAGAAATCTGTTGCATTTCCATACACTAACGGTGAAGTAGCAGAAACAGAAATCAGGAAAACTATTCCATTCAAAATCACATCCAAACAAATAAAATGCCTAGGTATAAACCTAACCAAGGAAGTGAAAGACCTGTACCCTGAAAACTATAAGACACTCTTAAGAGAAATTAAAGAGGACACTAATAAATATAAATTTATCCCATGCTCTTGGCTAGGAAGAATAAATATTGTCAAAATGGCCATCCTGCCTAAAGCAATCTACAGATTCAATGCAATCTTTATCGAAATACCAACAGCATTCTTCAATGAACTGGAAAAAATAGTTGTAAAATTCATATGGAACCACAAAAGACCCTGAATAGCCAAAGCAATCCAGAGAAGGAAGAATAAAGCAGGGGGAATTATGCTCCCTGGCTTCAACCTCTACGACAAAGCTACATAATGATAAAAGGGTCAGTCCAACAAGAGGATATAAGTATTATAAATATCTATGCACCCAACACAGGATCACCTACCTATGTGAAACAAATACTAACAGAATTAAAGGAGAAAATAAAATGCAATGCATTCATTTTAGGAGACTTCAACACACCACTCACTCCAAAGGAGTAATCAAGAAATTTGGTACTGGCACAAGAACAGACCCATAGACCAGTGGAACAGAATAGAGAGCCCAGATATAAACCCAAGCATATATAATCAGTTAGTTAATATCCTATAAAGGAGCCATGGATATACAATGGGAAAATGACAGCCTCTTCAACAGCTGGTGTTGGCAAAACTGGACAGCTACATGTAAGAGAATGAAACTGGATTACTACCTAACCCCATACACAAAAGTAAACTCAAAATGGATCAAAGACTTGAATGTAAGTCATGAAACCATAAAATTCTTAGAAAAAATATAGGCAAAAATCTCTTGGACATAAACATGAGCAACTTCTTCATAAACATATCTCCCCAGGCAAGGGAAACAAAAGCAAAAATGATCAAATGGGAATATATCAAACTAAAAATCTCTGTACAACAAAGGATACCATCAGTAGAACAAAAAGACATCCTACAGTATTTGAGAATATATTCATAAATGACATATCTAATAAGGGGTTGACATCCAAATTATATAAAGACCTCACACACCTCAACAAACAAAAAGCAAATAAGCCAATTAAAAAATGGGCAGAGGATCTGAACAGACACTTCTCCAAAGAAGAAATTCAGATGGCCAACAGGCACAGGAAAAGATGCTCCACATCACGAGTCATCAGAGAAATGCAAATTGAAAGCACAATGAGATATCACCTCACACTAGTTAGGATGGCCACCATCCAAAAGACAAACAACAACAAATGTTGGTGAGGATGTGGAGAAAGGGGAACCCTCCTACACTGCTAGTGGAAATGTAAATTAGTACAACCATTGTGGAAAGCAGTATGGAGGTTCCTCAAAAAACACAAAATAGAAATACCATTTGACCCAGGAATTCCACTCCTAAGAATTTACCCTAAAAATGCAGCAGCCCGGTTTGAAAAGACATATGCACCCCTATGTTTATCGCAGCACTATTTATAAAAGCTGACCAAGAATGGTAGCTCTTCTTAAATAAACAGGGAGACAGTCCATGGGGATGAATTGGAATCCTCAATGTAATTAAGATGATGATACTCCCCCAGGAGAATTTCCCCCAGGAAAGGAAGGTGGGAACCCCAGAAAGCAAGGAGAAGCTATTATCTACATGCTGAGACACCTAAGTGTCCATCAGTAGATGAATGGATAAAGAAGATGTGGTACATATACACAATGGAATATTATTCAGCCATAAGAAGAAAACAAATCCTACCATTTGCAACAACATGGATGGAGCTAGAGGGTATTATGCTCAGTGAAATAAGCCAGGCCGAAAAAGACAAGCATCAAATGATTTCACTCATCTGTGGAGTATAAGAACAAAGCAAAAACTGAAGGAACAAAACAGCAGCAGACTCACAGAACCCAAGAACGGACTAATAGTTACCAAAGGGAAAGGGACTGGGGAAGATGGGTGGGAAGGGAGGGACAAGGGGGAAAAAGCGGTATTACAATTAGCACGCATAATGTATGGGGGTGGGGGTGTGGTGGGGGGATACGGGGAAGGCAGTGTAACACCGAGAAGTAGTGATTCTATAACATCCTACTGACAGTGACTGCAGTGGGGTATGTGGTGGGGACTTGTAACCATAATAGGGGGAATCTAGTAATCACAATGTTGCTTATGCAATTGTATATTAATAATAGCAAAATAAAATAAAATAAAATAAACAAAAACAAAAAAATCAGTTCATATAGAAAGGTTTGCATTAAAAACGCCTCTTGCCTCCCAAGTCCTGTCCCACTGCCTCTAGGCAAAGGCTTTCATTGCTCCTGTGGTTAGCTTGTCAGGGCAGCACATCTGAGTACAGGCCAAGGCCCTGGACAGACTCCAAGCTGGCCAGACTGTTGGTCACAGGGAGGAAGTGACCATCCTACCGGACTGTCTGGCGCACCTCTGCACTTCCTCCTCCGGCACAGAGAAGATTCTTGATTTGTAAGAATTTGCTGCTAATGGTTGTAGCAGTAAGTTATTCTGGCTACTCTGATCCTTCCAAACACCAAATAGTTTGTCGGAGGCTTCTCTCTCCTGCTCTTTTTCTTTTTTAGCAGACTTCATTTTTGAGCTGTTTCATGTTTCCTGCAAAAACTGGGCAAAAAGTACATGGTTCCCATGTAGCCCTCATACACATCCACGCAGTTTCCCCTGGTAACACCTTGCATGGGTGGTACATTTGCTGCAATGGATGAGCCAATATCGATGCCTCTTTGTTAACTGAAGCCCGTAGTTCACATTAGGGTTCACTCTTGGTATTCATTACACACAGGTTTTGTCCAGTGTATAATGACACGTGCCCACCAATACAATATCACACAAATAGTTTCACAGCTTTAAAACCCCCCTATGCTCCACCTATTTATCCTTCCCTCCCCACTCCCAAACCCTGAAACCACTGATCCTTTTATTGTCTCCAAGGTTCTGCCTTTTCCAGAATGTTATATAATTAGAATCATACAGTATATAGACTAATAGCCAGACTAATGTCTGGATGTCCCACAGTTTATTCATCCGTCCACCTACCAAAGGACATCTTGGTTCCTTCCAAGTTTTGGCAATTATGAATAAAGCTGCTATACATATCCATGTGCAGCTTTCTGTGTGGACACAAGTGTTTCACTCCTTTGGGTAAATACCAACGAGTGATTGCTGTTTTGGATGGTAAGGCTATGTTCAGTTTCGTAAGAAACTGCCAAAGTGTCGTCCAAAGTGGCTGTTCCATTTTGCATTCCCACAAGCAATGAATGAGAGGTCCTGTTCCTTCATATTTTCACCCGCATTGGTGATGTCAGTGTTCTGGGTTTTGGCCACTCTAATGATGTCTGGTGGGATCTCACCATTGTTCTGATTTATAATTCCCTAATTATATATGACGTTGAGCATCTTTTCACATACTGTTTACCATCTGTACATCTTTGGTGAGATATCTGTTTAGCTCTTTTGCCCATTTAAAAAATTGGGTCATTTGTTTCCTTACTGGTGAGTTTTAAGAGTTCTTTGGATACCACTCCTTTATCAGATATGTGTTTCACAAATATTTTCTCCCCACCTGTGGCCTGTCTTCTCATTCTTGTAAGTCTGCTCTCTTTTCAGAAACTCAGGAGGGCCAATAAGGACAGACAGCCAGTGTCCCCCCGGGCGTGCTGTGTGTGTGCAGCGACAAACACCTCTTCTAACCCACACCCACTGGGCAGCAGGCTAATGTGGGGGTGGGGGAGCCGCATCGAGGCAGTGGGAGAGAGTTTGGGCTGGAGGGGCATTTATCTGGGGTGGGAATACGTCAGCTCACCCATTGCATCAGCTCCATCCATTCACCTGTCCATCCATCCTATTTCTAAGGAGCACCTACTTGTATCCTGCATGGCGCTAGGCATTAGGAAAGCAAAGGTAAGTGAGTAAAACAGAGTTCTTGCCTTCAAAACCTCACAGGCAAGACTGGGAAGTGGACAAAGAAACAGGTCATTTCAGTGCAGTGTGAGAAGTGCCCTGGTAAAGGGAAGGGTGGGTGCAGTGGAGGTGGGGAAGGCTGTTGGGTGGAGGGTGATGATGGAAGGGAGGAGAACCAGAGTGAAGGTCTCATCTACTCCATGGTCTCCAGGGAGCCCCACGCAACCCGAGGGAGCACCCCTTGTCCTGCTGAGCCTATTGCAGGCATGCACAGAAGCCTCCCATTCTGAAAGCAAAGAACAGGTGGCCCTCCCCAGGCCCCACTCTCACTGTCAAGCCACAGCTTCCTCTTTGTCACTTTCACATGGTACCTACATCCCCAAACAGGAACTGCCGCAAGGCACACAGTGGCCACGGAGAAGCAGCTCTGGAGATGGGGTAAGGGGCCTGTGTTCCCTAGAGGGACAACCTATGGCCCAGTCTGGAGGGCAGCAGCCATAGATACCATCAGGTCAGCCTAGTGGGGTCCCCAGGGCACGGCACATGCATGTTTGTTCCCTCGGGTGTGCTCATCTTCCTCCTCCCTGCTGACCCCGCAGGACCTGCATGTGCCAGTGACCCTCAGAAGGATAGAATTACTCCATGGCCACTACAGTTGTGAAGGGGAACCAAAGAACTTCCTGTTTTCAAGGTTCTGCAATTGGCAATATGGGGGAAATCTTTCCCCATCTCTCTCTCTCAACTAGACATTCTTCTAATTGTAAAAGCAACACATGCTTACAGTAATGCATCCTAACACCAGTGGAGGATATTCTCCAATGGGAAGTTAGAATCCTTCTCACTAACCCCACCACCACATCACTGTCTCTAGACAGAACCACTATTAAGAATTTCTTGTGCCTCCGTCCAGGCTTCCTCAGTGCAAATGCACATATGGGTTTGGCTGTACAAAAACAGGTAGTAAGATACACAGTGTTCTGTGACTTCCTTTTTCACTTATCTCTACATTTTGGGCATAGCTCCGTGTTGCTATGGAAGCTGGATCTCCCTTTTGTTTTTATCAACCCCGTGCCTCTTTTTAAAGGCAAATGATTATGCCAAAGAAATACCATAAACTGGAACTGGAGGGGGCTGGGGGGTCGTGGGGCTGGGGGCCACCTTGATATTGAGAAGAGGCGACCGAGTGAAGTGGAAACAGCATTAGATGACCAAGCTTGGAATTCCAGTATGCCAGCTGTGTGGTCTTCTTAACCTCTCTGGGCTCAGATGCCACATAAGTAAAAGGCAGATTATAAGTGATTTAGGCTAAGGGCCAGAGTTTACTAGCTGACCAAGAATGGTAGCTCTTCTTAAATAAACGGGGAGACAGTCCATGGGGATGAATTGGAATCCTCAATGTAATTAAGATGACGATACTCCCCCAGGAGAATTTCCCCCAGGAAAGGAAGGTGGGAACCCCAGAAAGCAAGGAGAAGCTATTATCTCCATGCTGAGACTATCTCAGAGCTGTGCACTGCGGGGGCTGGGAGGGCAGGTTGAGAGTCGGGAAGAGGTGGTGGGCCAGCCCTGCTGTCTTCGAGCAGACAGGGATAAAAGTCATGATTAGTCCCACTCCTCAGGGTGGAGCCCACTCAGATTCCTCCGTCGGCGTCTCCGGGCCTCTACCCGTCCCCTTCCCTCTGTCTGGATGCCCTGTCTTCCTTTATGTGCTTGACCAACGCATCCTCCCTTCAAGACTCAGCTCTGGCATGGTCCAACCAATCCCCGTTTACCTCTGCACCCAGCTTCTAGCCCAACATCTGACACAAAGTAGACACTCCTCCAATGTGTGGGACACGGGTGCACGTCCAGGACAGATGGTGTGATGTGTAGAAACAGCATGGGCCTGGGCAATGGAGAAGGTGGGTTTGGAAGGCCAGACCTGAAATGTACTAACCTTGAGACCTCAAACAAACACCTCCGACATCCCGTGCTTCTGTTCCTCCCTCAGGAAACGGGGCAGCACCAGGCCCTGCATTCCCCACAGGTTACAGCAAAAGCATTTTCTGAATGTTAAAGTGCTAAGCAATTGGAAGAAATAAACATTTGCTATGTTCTCGCTACATGTCAGGCACTTAAATTGTCATCTCCTGTAGCTGCACAATGACTAGCAGATGGATGTCAGTGTGTTCATTTTGCAAAGGAGAAAAAGGAGATGTAGAGCAGAGAAGGGACCCAGGCAGCCCAGGGTCCCCAACATGCCCCTCCCACTCCCGCAGCGCACGTGTGCCGGACGCTCTGCAGGAAGGAGCACATCCTGACCCAGGGCCCCCAAACAGTTCTGGGTGGCTGTGGCTAAAAGGCTGGGAAAACAGCACTCGCTTATGAATTATTCAAGTTGCAGCCTCACTGAACCTCTCTAAACACACCAAATATTGCTCTTTATCTCAACCTTCACAAACGGTTTCTTTTTTCCTCTCCTAAAGGATCCTCCTTATATCTCAATGCCACAAAGATGTTTCCTGCTCAAATCAGGTTACTTCCCAGTAGGAACTAGTGGACTAGGGCGCAAGGCAGTTTCACGCCTGAATAATTGCTGAAATGTGTTCTGTGACTGAGTGCAGACCAGGCAACTGCTTTTCTTCTTATTTTTCTTATTGAGTTCATGGACCTAAAGTTGTTTCTTAAGAGAGAAGAGGCCATATGCTGCTTGCAGGTCATACAGAAGATCTACTCTGTTGTTCCGGCCCACGGGACATCAACCAGGACCTGGAGAGGGGGCGCGGGAATTGGGTAGGAGACAAGAGACACAAGAAGTGGAGACAAGACAGATTCCCGATCAAGTCTCATTTATTTGCGGATACAGCAAAGCATATACAGCAGTCATGGGGTGGGGTTTCTTTTGATTGGTTGCCCTTTATGCTAATGAAGTGATCCACGGATTCCAATCACTCACCGAGTCGTGCGCATGCGCAGTTGTCTCTGACGTAAGCGGCGGGCCTGAGTGAGAACACTCTGGCACGAAAGCAATCGAAACTGAAACTTAAACTCATTTCTTGGAATGTGAAACCGAAACTATTCGTGCACTTTGGAAACTCAGCCTCTCAAGATGGAGTCCGAGAGCCCAAGATGGAGTTGCTATGGCTGTTGCATATCCAGCTCCCCACACTCTGTGCATAGCCACACCCCCACACGATTCCAAGATCTGAGGCTGTAACCTGTTGCCCAGAGGGAAGGATCCTGCTTGCTTTGTCTATTCATTTTCCAAATAAGAAAACTGAGAAGGGGCCAGGGAAGTACATGGTTTCTGGGCTTTTAATATCAGTTATCACTGGCAAATGGCAAGTCATCCACAGCTGTGTAACAAATAATCCCTAAACATAGGGCTGGGAACAAAACAATCATTTTATTGGTGTCTCTTATGGTCCAAAGGATAGACTGGGGTCAGCTGGCTGTGCTCCCAGGGCTGCTGTTAGACAGCGGCTGGGCTGGAGTCACCTGGGAGCTCCGCACCTGCTAGTAGCCTCCTCACTTGGCTTCAGCTTCCTCACGGCATGGGGGCTGTGTTCCCAGAGAGGGAATCCCAAGAGGACCAGGTGGAAGCAGTTTCACCTTGCATGGCCTGGCCTTGAGAATGACACATAGCCCCTCCAGAGTGACAGGCCCCCTAGATTCAAAGAGAGGAAACACACACCCTACTGCTCAATGGGAAAAATGTGAACATCACACAACACAATATTGTAAGCTGTGTGGGATGGGAGGCGGTGCTGAGGCCATCTTGGAAAATACTGTGTGCCATGGGTGGCGCTTGGACATGCCTGGTCTCCTGACTGCTAGGTGGTGCTTTCATTCTAGTTCATACTGCCCAGTAGGCATGTGGTGTAGTAGACTAGGCGGGAACTGGCTACATGTAATTAAAGACTTCTGTATGGTAAAGAAACCCAAAATCCAAAACCTAATAGGACAAAAGGCAAATTAGCTTAAAAATGTACGGGCCCCACTTACCCAAACAGAACCAAGGACTTGAAGAGGCCCTTGACAAAAGAAATTACAATGATGCATATACGCTTTAAAAGTTTAACACAACTAAAAGAATGTTAGTTTTAATAAATGCCCCTCCCCATGTTTATCTGATTGGCAAAGATGGAAACAAAAATTACCCAAAGGCAAAAATCTAAATCGGTAATACATTATTTTTATTACTGGTGGGTGGGAATATAAATCAGTACAAGTTTTCTGTAGGGGAGCTGGGCAATATCTATCAAAAACCTTAAGACTTTGAATAATAGTGAGTCTTATCTAGAGAAATGAGTAAGGACGCTTTGATATAAGTACCAAGGTGTTTATTAACTGTCATTTTCCACAGCAAAAAAAAAAAACCAACACAAAAAACAAAACTGGAAGCAATCTAAATGTTCATCAATAAAAGAGTTGGTGGGAGTTTATTGTCCATTCGTAGAATATAATACTATGCAGTCATTAGAAGTGATGTTCTTATGCCCATTTATTTAAATAGGTTTATTTAAGTAAAAATGCCAATAAACGTATTTAACAGGGTCCCACTTTTTATTATATATAGTCTACAAAACATATAACATGATGTATTTGTGTGTGCATTTTTACTCTCTGAGATAAGATATCAATGTATTAATGATTGCCAAATGAGATTTCTGGCGATGTCTTCTTTCTGTACCATACCTTCATTTTCTAGTTTTCTAAATGTAAATGTGTTAAATACAAAGAAATAAAGTAAGATATGCAGTAAAAATCCATTTCTATTTAAGATATTTCATGCAAAGGAAGGTGGGATGTGCTGAGCTGGGCTGTAGAGCAAACCAGATCTGGACTTGGACTCTGCTTGACCCTTCCTAACAGCATGACCTTTGTCAAGTTACTTCATTTTGGGCCTCAGTTTCCCAATTTGCACAATAAATTCTACTTCACAAGCTTATTGTGAGGAAGGAATCCCATTTCCCATATACATTCGGCAAATGAACGCTTCCACCTACTTAAGCTCTCTCCCTTCTCAGATTTCAGGGAAGTTCTTAATATTTTGCACCATCTGGTATTAACATCTACTAAGCAGCTAGACACACACTTGCTGGGGAAGAGCTTGTCTTATCTGCAAAGGGCCTCAGTTGTCTGAAACTGTGTCATTCTCAATTTAGATACACTCAGAACCTGTTCCCTCAAGAAATAAATGTGCTTACATGGACACAGACGTGCCCTTAGGAATACTTCTGTGTATTCCTCACAATGCTGAACCCATTCCTGTGGCAGAAGTGCCTCAGACGTCTGCAAATGTTTACTGAGACAGAGGTGACTTTGGGAGGAACAATGTTGGGCTTTTGGGGGGAATCTGCATGAAAATGAAGAGACTTGAACACACTGAAGAAACTCAAACATTTAGACTTCCTTGGGTAGCAGATAAGGCAACTGACCTACATTAAGAAAGGTCTTGGGCAGAATGATGGGAAAGCCAGAACAGAATTTTGGCGGAAGTGATCTGGGCCCCAGGCCTGAGAGCCTCACCCTGACCCCACCCTGCCCAGGTGGGCATTTAGAGGCTTTCCCTGCCCTCTCGTGGCCTCTTCTGGAACTGCCTCTGAGAAGAGCCACTTCCCCATCGGGGGACAGTCAGCTCTGTCATCTAAGCTCTCCTATTCCCACCTCTGTTTCTAGCAAGCAGGCAGCCAGTCTTAGAGCCTCTTTTTCAGGACTCTTCGGCCCTTGCATTCCTTAATTCTGAGTTTTTTTAAACAAAGGCCCCGCACAGGGGTTCTTCTCCATAGTAAGGCCTCAGATTCTGGCAGTGCCATGCGGCTCCCGGCTCAGGAGGGCCACAGCCAGGGCTGGACTTCGGAGCCACTGCTGAGCAGTGACAGTTCTGCCAGGGGGGCTGAGCCCTGTCTCCTCCTTCCAGATTCAGGGTCTTCAAACACGCTTGCTCGAGAACCCACTAAAAGAATTTCCAAACATTTTTTCCTCATGTATTTTTTTGCCTTGGAAACATTTTTCCTCATTGGCTTCGTTAGTTACAAAGAGATGTAACTTCTAGTGCATTCTCCCTATTGGCATTAAAAAAATTAACCATTTCATCACTCTTACAAAGAGTATATCCAGTGGAACCCATACACAACAGCAGTTTCGTCTCCACCATGGGCTGTTTAAGAGCCATACCAACAAGCCCTTGAAGTCCTTTCTCTCTGTACTTGTATTCCTGTTCCCCACACAGTATTACTGTCATATGAGATGGTTTTGTCCTGCGAAGTCTTCCATTGACCTCCCTGGAATAACCTGGATTTGAGGGGAAGGAAATGACTCAGGAGTGAAGCACCCCATGGAAGGGCAGAGGGGCCTGTTGGGTGGTGTACATAGGGGGTCCAAAGGAGCCGGGCTGGTGGGGGGACACGCTGGGCTGCCTTCACATGGACTACCTACTATTCTCAGTTCCATGTGCCTATGACATCAGCCCCAAGCATGCTGGAGGCCCCTATGGAGCAGTGAGGACACAGACCCTCAGGATCAGCAGCTGGAGGACAACCTGGGCCAGATGTAAGACTGCCTCCCTCCCCAAGCTGGAAATGCCAGGGGCAGGGAAGGGACGGTTTCCTGCAGCAGCCCCTTCCCAGCACTGTGCCAGCAGAGAGCCCAGTGCCTGAGGAAACCTGAGCGAACGGCCCTCTCCTGCTGCGGCCAAGGCTAAAATGAAGATTGACTCTGGTCTCTAACGTGTTTCAGGAGCACCCGCCACCTCCTGTGCACCTTCACTTGGTTTGTAGCACTAACCTTCCCCAGGCTGTGCCCGACACTCTCAGTCTTAGATGGGGAGAGCGTGAGACCAGGCATTTATGTCTTCTGTAGTGTCAGAAATTCTAAATGGTGATATATACTTTTCTTTTCTATGTTTTTATAATTGAATTATCATTGAGATACAATTTTAGATTGGTTTCAAATATACAACACACTGGTACAACAGTTGTGCATATACTAAATCCTCACCCCTTCAGGTGCGGTTACTGTCTGTCAACCTAGGAAGGTGACACAGAATCATTGGCTACATTGTCCATGCTGTTCTACCATCCCCGTGACCGGCTTACATCGTGATTGCAAGTTATTGTGCCCCTTTATTCCACTCCCATTGGTAACCACTAGTCACATCTCAGTGTCTATGAATCTACTGCTGTTTTGTTCCTTCTGTTTTGCTTTGACGTTATGCTCCACAAATATGGCATTTGTCTTTCTCTGCCTGGCTTACTTCACTGACCATAACACTCTCTACATCCATCCATGTTGCTGCAAATGGCAGGGATCCTTTACTTTTTTTTTTGTTTTGCTATCATTAATGTACAGTTACATGAACAACATTATGGTTACTAGACTCCCCCTATTATCAAGTCCCCATCACATACCCCTTTACAGTCACAGTCCATCAGCGTAGTAAGATGCTATAGAATCACTACTTGTCTTCTCTTTGTTATACAGCCTTCCCCATGTTCCCACCCCGACATTATACAGTTAATCATCATGCCCCTTTTTCCCCTTTATCCCTCCCTTCCCACCCATCCTCCCCAGTCCCTTTCCCTTTAGTAACTGTTAGTCCATTCTTGGGTTCTGTGAGTCTGCTGCTGTTTTGTTCCTTCAGTTTTGCTTTGTCCTTATACTCCACACATGAGTGAAATTATTTGATACTTGTCTTTCTCTGCCTGGCTTATTTCACTGAGCATAATACCCTCTGGTTCCATCCATGTTGTTGCAAATGGTAGGACTTGTTTTCTTCTTATGGCTGAATAGTATTCCATTGTGTATATGTACCACATCTTCTTTATCCATTCATCTACTGGTGGACACTTAGGTTGCTTCCATTTCTTGGATATTGTAAATAATGCTGTGATAAACATATAGGTGCATGTGTCTTTTTCAAACTGGGATCCTGCATTCTTAGGGTAAATTCCTAGGAGTGGGATTGCTGGGTCACATGATATTTCTTTTTTGAGTTTTTTGAGGAACCTCCATACTGCTTTCCACAATGGTTGAACTAATTTGCATTCCCACCAGCAGTGTAGGAGGGTTCCCTTTTCTCCACATCCTCACCAACATTTGTTGTTGTTTGTGTTTTGGATGTTGGCCATCCTCACTGGTGTGAGGTGATATCTCATTGTGGTTTTAATCTGCATTTCTCTGATTAGCAATGTGGAGCATCTTTTCATGTGCCTGTTGGCCATCTGAATTTCTTCTTTGGAGAAGTATCTGTTCAGATCCTCTGCCCATTTTTTAATTGGCTTATTTGCTTTTTGTTTGTTGAGGTGCATGAGCTCTTTATATAATTTGGATGTCAACCCCTTATCAGATGTGTCATTTATGAATATATTCTCCCATACTGCAGGATGTCTTTTTGGTCTATTGATGGTTTCCTTTGCTGTACAGATGTTTTTTAGTTTGATATAGTCCAACTTGTTCATTTTTGCTTTTGTTTCCCTTGCCAGGGAGATATGTTCATGAAGAAATTGCTCATGTTTATGTCCAAGAGATTTTTGCCTATATTTTTTTCTAAGAGTTTTATGGTTTCATGACTTACATTCAGGTCTTTGATCCATTCTGAGTTTACTTTTGTGTATGGAGTTAGACAATAATCCAGTTTCATTCTCCTATATGTAGCTGTCCAGTTTTGCCAGCACCAGCTGTTGAAGAGGCTGTCATTTCCCCATTGTATATCCATGGCTCCTTTATTGTATATTAATTGACCATATATGCTTGGATTTATATCTGGGCTCTCTAGTCTGTTCCCTTTGTCTATGTTCCCAATGTCTGTTCTTATGCCAGTACCAAATTGTCTTGATTACTGTGGCTTTGTAGTAGAACTTGAAGTTGAGAAGCGAGATCTCCCCTGCTTTATACTTCCTTCTCAGGATTGCTTTGGCTATTCGGGGCCCTTTGTGATTCCATATGAATTTTAGAACTATTTGCTCTAGTTCATTGAAGAATGCTGTTGGTATTTTGATAGGGATTGCATTGAATCTACAGATTTCTTTAGGCAGGATGGCCATTTTGACAGTATTAATTCTTCCTTCCTATCCATGAGCATGGGCTGTGTTTTCATTTATTGGTTTCTTCTTTAATTTCTCTCATGAGTGTCTTGTAGTTTTCAGAGTATAAGTCTTTCACTTCCTTCTTTAGGTTTATTCCTAGGTATTTTATTCTTTTTGATGCAATTATGAATGGAATTCTTTTCCTGGTTTCTCTTTCTGCTAGGTCATCATTAGTGTACAGGAATGCAACAGATTTATGTATATTAATTTTGTATCCTGCAACTTTACTGAATTTGGATATTAGATCTAGTAGTTTTGGAGTAGAGTCTTTGGAGGTTTTTATATACAATATAATGTCATCTGCAAACAGGGACAATTTGACTTCTTCCTTACCAATCTGGATGCCTTTTATTTCTGTGTTGTCTGACTGCCATGGCTAGGACCTCTAGAACTATGTTGAATTAAAGTGGGGAGAGTGGGCATCCTTGTCTTGTTCTCAATCATAAAGGAAAAACTTTCAGTTTCCCGCTGTTAAGTATAATGTTGGCTGTGGGTTTGTCATATATGGCCTTTATTATGTTGAGGTACTTGCCCTCTATACCCATTTTGTTGAGAGTTTTTATCATGAATGGAAGTTGAATTTTGTTGAATGCTTTTTCAGCATCTATGGAGATGATCATGTGGATTTTGTCCTTCTTTTTGTTGATGTGGTGGATGATATTGATGGATTTTTCAAATGTTGTACCATCCTTGCATCCCTGGGCTGAATCCCACTTGATCATGATGGATGATCTTTTTGTTGTATTTTTGAATTCGGTTTGCTAATGTTTTGTTGAGTATTTTTGCATCTACGTTCACCAGGGATATTGGTCTGTAGTTTTCTTTTTTTGTGGTGTCTTTGCCTGGTTTCGGTACTAGAGTGATGTTGGCCTCATAGAATGAATTTGGGCGTATTCCCTCCTCTTCTACTTTTTGGGAAACTTTAATGAGGATGGGTATTAGGTCTTCACTAAATGTTTGATAAATTCAGCAGTGACTTCCGGGAAGATGGTGGCGTGAGCAGGGTGGCAGAAATCTCCTCCCAAAACCATATGTATTTATGAAAATACAACAAATACAACTATTCCTAAAAAAGAGACCAGAAGATACAGGACAGCACACAGCCTACATCTACACCTGAGAGAACTTGGCATCCCGCAAGGCCGGTAACATACGGAGCCGCGACCCAGCGGGACGCAAGCACTCCCCCATCCCAGCACACCAATGGGAGGAGAGGATTCAGAGCCAGGAGGAAGTGGAAGTACAGGCCCACGAAATAACCAGCCCTGGTGATCTGCACCTGGAGCACTGACACACATTACGTGGTGTATTGGTGATTGGAGAGACAGAGGGTGCAGGATCTGAGCTTGGGAATGCACCTGGGTCCCTGGGACAAAAGAAACATGCGCGCTTTTTTATAGCGGTCTTAAAGAGACAAGGGCCCAGGATCTGCCCAGCAAACTCGGCCCAGCAGGCTGGGAGTCCTGGGAATTTCAGACCCCTTAGCTGGTGACTGGGAAAAAGTAGCTGCACTCAGGCTTCCCACAGACATTAACAGCCTCCCATTCGTTCCCACCCTGGCCAGAGCTGCAAAGGGCCCTGTGGAGTGGCACAGCTGCAGCTGCGGAATAGTGGAGCAACAGTGCCACCTAGAGCATCCCCACAGAATTTACAGACCAATATCCCTGATGAACGTAGATGCAAAGCCCTCCCAGCTCCCTCCTCCCCTCCTTCAGGCTCCCCTTTTGCCCTGCACATGACGAAATGCCACATATCAAAATAATATAAATTGCTCCCCTTGCTTGTGCTTGGGGCTCAGACCTTGGGAGATGACTCCCCTCTGAGCCCACCAGTGTGAAATAAAACCTCAGCACTCCAAGACCTCTGAGTGCCACTTGGTTCTTCTGTCAGTGATCCAGTCCAGGTTTTTTCAGTATTTTCTGTAACATTTGGTTCCCTGACCAGGAAACCCAATGACGCTGGCCCATTGTTGCCACCGGTTTGGGGCAACGGCAGGGCGGTGATGGATCAGGAGATCGCAACGGAGAAGGCGTGCCCTGCCTGATCTTTCAGCAGTCTCCCACCTGGTCCCCTGGGCCGCCCCCCTCTGCTGTTCCCCCCGGACTCAAGGAGGCTTGGCAGGTGAGGACCTGGTTCTGTCATCGAATCCGGCAAGGCCCAGGGGCATCTGACCCAGCCAGTCCCCCTATTAGGGTAGAAGGGGAGCCTGATCACCTCCCGGAGATTTCTTAGAAGTCTCACAGGTAGACATTCCCGGGGGGGAATGTTTAAACTCTGGTCTGTGTGTGTGTGAGTGAGTGGGCAGGGCAGCTGAAGTCATTCAGTCTGCACTGAGTCTGTGCACGGCCTGCACTACGGAATCCGAGTGGGCCCTCATCCACACTCACGGTCAGCCGTCACGACATATTGGTGACTCAGCTTCGGCTGACCCGGCCCAGGACTTATACAGGTGCCCCTTAGTCAAGGCTGACCAAAGTCTCCGAGAGAAGCATAAATGGACGGGCATCTGACTGGTCTCCTCTCTAGAGGAGGCGCCCCTCCCTTGTCTTTGTCATGGCACCGTTACATGGACACATCATGGGGTCAGGGCACAGTAAACCCACAATCCTTGACACTATGATCAAGAATTTCAGGAAGGGATTTTCAGAGTAAAATTAACTCCTGGCAGGTTAAAAACCTGTGTGAATCTATATTGCCCACCTTTAGTGTAGGGTGGATTCCAAAAGGAACCCTAGATGTCCCAGCAATCCACCGAGTCTGGCGGGTCATCACTACAGACCCAGGTCATCCTAATCGGTTCCCATACTTTAACTCCTGGTTAGTAGTTGCGCAGTATCTTCCCCCTTGGATGCGACTCACTTGCAACAGGCAGGGACAGGGTGGGGTCTTAGTTCCTCAGCAAAGAATCAGCAGAAGCCTAGGCCTCTGCAAATTCTCACTGGTGACCCAGAGGAAGACCTAATATTGTCTCTGCCTTATGTGCCTCCAAGACCATCAGCAACCAGACCCCCAGTCCCAGACACCCTGCTGCTGTGAGCCTCCCCGACAACTCCAGAACCAGTGAACCCACTCTCCCCTGGACCAGCAGCCAGCCTGCACCCTCGGCCAGGAGCAGGCACCCTTCAGATGCTGGTGCAAGAGATGCAGGAGCCTGAAAGACATAATAAAGATGGGACCATCCAGCCCAGCCGGTTCTCAGTTAAAAACACAACACCTGGAGTTCCAGGAAGATGGCGGCGTGAGCAGGGCAGCAGAAGTCTCCTCCCAAAACCATATATATTTGTGAAAATACAACAAATACAACTATTTCTAAAAGAGAGACCAGAAGATACAGTACAACAGCCAGGCTACAGCTACATCTGCGAGAACTCAGCGACTCACAAAGCAGTTAAGATACAAAGCCGTGAGCCAGCAGGACCCGAGCACTACCCCACCCCAGAGCACCAGTGGAAGGAAAAGAATCAGAGTGGGGAGGAAGTGGAAGTATGGGACTGCTAAATAACCAGCCCTGGTGATCTGCACTGGGAGCACAGACACACATCGCATGGTGTACTGGAGATTAGAGAAATGGAAGGGCAGGATCCAAGACAGAGACTGCAAGTGGGTCCCCACAGCCAGCTCCCCTGGGACAAAAGAAAAGCAGGCACTTTCTTAAAAGTCTTAAAGAGACAAGGGCCAAACAGTGAAACAAAATCATCCCAGCGCACTCAACCCAGCAGGCTGGGAATCTTGAGGAACTTCAGACCCCCTAACTGGCTGTCGGGTGAAGCAGCCCCAAAGCCCATCACAGAGATAAACAGCCTGCCATTCGTTTCCCCCCCGGCCGGCGCTGCAGCGGATCTGCCACAGCTGCAGAACAGTGGGAGAGCGACCCCGCTCACAACAACTACACAGAATCCCCTCCCAGTGGGCACGCAGCTAACTGGGAAGGGCCACAGAAGCCAGAGCAAGGGCCTAAAGGCACCAATTGGTGCAGAACACACCCGGTGTGGCTGCAAACCCCCGCAGTGCTCTAGGCTAGCCTCAGGGCAGTTTGGGGGATTGTCCCAGAGACTGCCTCCCAGTGTGCGGTTAACTGGCACAGGCTGCGGACAAAGGCAAAGAGAACAACAAGCAGGAAGGGACTTTGTTCTCCCAGCTGACACACGTGGCACCTGTCTGCAACCACTTCTATCGCCATGAAAAGACAGAAGAATAGGGTCCAGTCAAGACTCACCCAGACAACCCCAGAGAGAGGGCCAGGTGGGATAGATTTAAACTATCTTCCTGAAAAAGAATTCACAATAAAAGTCATAACCATGCTGATGGATCTACAGAGAAATATGCAAGAGCTAAGGGAGGAAGTGAGGAGAGATATTACAGAAATGAAACAGTCGATTGACGGGCTGAAGAGCAGACTGGATGAAGTGCAAGAGTTAATGGAATAGAAATAAGAGAACAGGAATACAGAGAAGCTGAGGCAGAGAGAGATAAAAGGATCTCTAGGAATGAAAGAATATTAAGAGAACTGAGTGACCAATCCAAACGGAACAATATTCGCATTATAGGAGGACCAGAAGAAGAAGAGAGAGAAAAAGGGATAGAAAGTGTCTTTGAAGAAACAGTTGATGAAAAATTCCCCAAGCTGAGGAAGGAAATAGTCTCTCAGACCACGCAAGCCCACAGATCTCCCAACACAAGGGACCCGAGGAGGACAACACCAAGACATATAATAATTAAAATGGCAAAGATCAAAGACAAGGACAGAGTATTAAAGGCAGCCAGAGAGAGAAAAAGATCAACTACAAAGGAAAACCCATCAGGCTAACATCAGACTTCTCAACAGAAACCTTACAGGCCAGAAGAGAATGCCATGATATATTTAATGCAATGAAACAGAAGGGCCTTGAACCAAGAATACTGTATTTAGCATGATTATCATTTAAATTTGAGAGGAATTAAACAATTCTCATACAAGCAAAAGTTGAGGGAATTTGCCTCCCTCAAACCACCTTTACAGAATATCTAAAAGGAAATGCTCTAGATAGAAGCACTCCTAAGGCTAAAAAGATGTCACCAGAGAAAATAAATTCACAGCAAAGAAGGCAGACCATCCAAATACTAACTAAAGGCAAAAAATAAAATCAATTTTCCACAAAAACAGTCAAAGGAACACAAAAAAGTACAGAATAAAACATCTAATATGTAAAGAATTGAGGAGGAAGAATAAGAAGGGAGAGAAATAAAGAATCAGCAGACTGAACAAGTTCCGGGAAGATGGCAGCATGAACGGAACGAAAGAATTTTCCTCCCAACATTATATTTACCCACGAAAACACAGCAAACGCAACTGTTCTTAAAAGAGAAACCAGAGCAAACAGGAAAGTGCACACAGTACAGACAAACCTGAGAGGACTCGGCAGTGGGCGAGGCGGGTAAGAAACGGAACTGTGAACCACGACCCAGCAGAACCCAAGCACTCCCCCACCCCAGCGGGAGGAGAGGATTCAGAGCGGGGAGGGAGTGGAAGCGCAGATTGGAGAGACGGAGGGCACACGGACTCAGCAGGAATACCCCTGCTTGCTCGCGGCTGGCTCAGGGAAGGAGAAGAGAGAAGCACGCGCTTTGTTTCTCAGCGGTCTTTTTTTTTTTTTTTTGCAATTTATTTTGGTATCATTAATCTACAGTTACATGTGCAATATTATGGTGATTAAACTACCCCCTTCATCAGGTCCCCCCCACCAACCCCATTACAGTCACTGTCCATCAGCGTAATGAGATGCTATAGAATCACTACTTGTCTTCTCTGAGTTGTACAGCCCTCCCTGTGCCGCTGCTACTTTACGTCTGCTAATCGTAATAACACTTTTACTCTCTTATCCCTCCCTTCCCACCCATTTTCCTCAGTTCTTTTCCCTTTGGTAACTATTAGACCGTTCTTGGGTTCTGTGAGTCTGCTGCTGTTTTGTTCGTTCAGTTTTTTTTGTTGTTCTTATACTCCACATATGAGTGAGATCATTTGATACTTGTCTTTTTCGGCTTGGCTTATTTCACTGAGCATAATACCCTCTAACTCCATCCATGTTGTTGCAAATGGTAGGATTTGTTTTCTTCTTATGGCTGAGTAGTATTCCATTGTGTATATGTACCACATCTTCTTAATCCATTCATCCACTGATGGACACTTAGGCTGCTTCCACTTCTTGGCTATTGTAAATAGTGCTGCAATAAACATAGGGGTGCCTCTGTCTTTTTGAAACTGGGCTGCTGCATTCTTGGGGTAAATTCCTAGGAATGGGATTCCTGGGTCAAATGGTATTTCTATTTTGAGTTTTTTGAGGAACCTCCATACTGCTTTCCACAATGGTTGAACTAATTTGCATTCCCACCAGCAGTGTAGGAGGGTTCCCTTTTCTCCACATCCTCGCCAACATTTGCTGTTGTTTGTGTTTTGGATGTTGGCCATCCTCACTGGTGTGAGGTGATATCTCATTGTGGTTTTAATCTGCATTTCTCTGATGACCAGCGATGTGGAGCATCTTTTCATGTGCCTGTTGGCCATCTGAATTTCTTCTTTAGAGAAGTGTCTATTCATGTAATCTGCCCATTTCTTTTTTTCTTTTTTTACAATTTATTTTATTTTAGTATCATTAACCTACAGTTACATGAGCAATATTGTGATGATTAAACTACCCCCTTCATCAGGTCCCCCCACCAACCCTATTACAGTCACTGTCCATCAGTTTAGTGAGATGAGAATCACTACTTGTCTTCTTTGAGCTGTACAGTCCCCCCATGCCCCCCCCACCCTATGTCTGCCAATCGTAATGCCCCTTTTACCCTCTTATCCCTCCCTTCCCATCCATCTCCCCAGTCCCTTTCCCTTTGGTAACTGTTAGTCCATTCGTGGGTTCTGTGAGTCTGCTGCTGTTTTGTTCCTTCATTTTTTTTTTCTTTGTTCTTATACTCCACATATGAGTGAGATCATTTGGTACTTGTCTTTTTCGGCCTGGCTTATTTCACTGAGCATAATAATCTCTAGCTCCATCCATGTTGTTGCAAATGGTAGGATTTGTTTTTTTCTTATGGCTGAATAATATTCCATTGTGTATATGTACCACATCTTCTTAATCCATTCATCTACTGATGGGCACTTAGGTTGCTTTGATTTCTTGGCTATTGTAAATAGTGCTGCAAAAAACATAGGGGTGCATCTGTCTTTTTGAAACGGGGCTGCTGCATTCTTGGGGTAAATTCCTAGGAGTGGTATTCCTGGGTCATATGGTATTTCTATTTTGAGTTTTTTGAGGAACCTCCATACTGCTTTCCACAATGGTTGAACTAATTTGCATTCCCACCAGCTGTGTAGGAGGGTTCCCCTTTCTCCACGTCCTCACCAACATTTGTTGTTGTCTTTTGAATGTTGGTCATCCTCACTGTTGTGAGGTGATATCTCATTGTGGTTTTAATTTGCATTTTTCTAACGATTAGCAACGTAGAGTATCTTTTCATGTGCTTGTTGGCCATCTGAATTTCTTCTTTGGAGAAGTGTCTATTCACATCCTCTGCCCATTTTTAATTGGGTTATTTGCTTTTTGTTTGTTAAGGTGCGTGAGTTCTTTGTATATTTTGGATGTCAACCCCTTATCAGATACATCATTTATGAATATATTTTCCCATATTGTAGGATGTCTTTTTGTTCTACTGATAGTGTCCTTTGCTGTACAGAAGCTTTTAAGCTTGATATAGTTCCACTTGTTCATTTTGGCTTTTGTTTCCCTTGCCCGGGGGGATATGTACATGAAGAAGTCTCTCATGTTTATGTCCAAGAGATTTTTGCCTATGTTTTTTTCTAAGAGTTTTATGGTTTCATGACTCTCTGCCCATTTCTTAATTGGATTATTTGCTTTTTGTTTGTTAAGGTGCGTGAGTTCTTTATATATTTTGGATGTCAACCCCTTCTCAGATGCATCATTTATGAATATATTTTCCCATATTGTAGGATGTCTTTTTGTTCTACTGATGGTGTCCTTTGCTGTACAGAAGCTTTTAAGCTTGATATAGTTCCACTTGTTCATTTTGGCTTTTGTTTCCCTTGCCCGGGGTGATATGTTCATGAAGAAGTCACTCATGTTTATGTCCAAGAGATTTTTGCCTATGTTTTTTTCTAAGAGTTTTATGACTTTCATTCTTACATTCAGGTCTTTGATCCACCTTGAGTTTACATTTGTGTATGGGGCTAGACAGTAGTCCAGTTTCATTCTCTTACATGTAGCTGTCCAGTTTTTCCAACACCAGCTGCTGAAGAGGCTGTCATCTCCCCATTGTATATCCAAGGCTCCTTTATCAAATATTAATTGAGTGTATATGTTTGGGTTAATGTTTGGATTTTCTATTCTGTTCCACTGGTCTGTGGGTCTGTTTTTGTGCCAGTACCAAATGGTCTTGATTACTGTGGCTTTGTAGTAGAGCTTGAAGTCAGGGAGCGTAATTCCCCCTGTTTGATTCCTCCTTCTCAGAATTGCTTTGGCTATTCGGGGTCTTTT